>JAJPUD010035060.1:0-10512 GCA_023553655.1 Myrmecobius fasciatus | reverse complement strand
TTTTTTTAACAATTATTTCCAGGCTGCAGGTCTTTTGTAAAGGCATGGTTCATTTTATTTTGTGCAATTGTTTTTTTGAGGATGGATACCTCTGTTACCTTGGTCTCCCATTGAGTAAAAATACTTATTTCTTTGGCTAGAAACCTGGGATGTTAGTACTCATCTTTCTGCTCACTCAAGTTTTGCTAAAAGAACTAAACATACTCATTAGGAGAAAAGAATAATTAATTGTATTCATACAAAGTACATTATAAAATTACATTCTTCTTCTCTGAAGGTTGGCTCATTCTGCTGGTTTAAATACATTTTCTTTTTATGACTGTTTTCATCATAATTGTTCTTTACATAATTCAATATAATTATTCAATATGTTAGTTTATTATAGTACCTTATTAATGTGGCGACAGTCCTGAAGTGCACAGTAATCTTTGTACTTGAGCTATAGCCAGAACATTCATCTACTCAAGTGGATTCTGCTAGGATACACCTTGTAGAAGTGACTAGTGGGCACCTAGCTTCTGAAAGGGTGGTTGGACGAAGGAGGAAAAAAGGAATGAAGGGGAAAAGGAAGAAGGAAGGGAGGAAGAAAAGAAGGGAGGGAGAGAGGGAGGGAGAAAAGAAGGAAGGAAGGAAAGAAGGAGGAGAGAGAGGGAATGAAGAAGAGAGGAAAGGAAGGAAGGAAGGGAGGGAGAGAGGGAGGGAGAAAGGAAGGAAGGCAGGAAGGGAGAGAGAGAGAGAGAGAGAGAGAGAGAAGGAATGGAGAGGAAAGGAAGGAAGGGAGGGAGGGAGGAAAGAAAATCTTATTAAAAGCCTGTTGTGTGCCAGCACTAGGCTAAGTACTTCACAAACATTACTTCATTTGATCCTCACCACACCCTGGCAGGTTATCATTATCATCCCCATTTTCCTCTTGAAGAGCCCGGGTCAGCCATTGCTCAGGGCCTCGCCCAGGGTTTCTGGGGCTGGGTCTGGGCTCAGGCCTCTGGCCTGTGTTCCACTTTGATGCCTGTTTAATCACAGAGAGAGCTGGCAATGGCCCCATTTTCCAGATGAGCAGAGCCCCTCACCATGACGTCAGCTCCCTCTCCACCGTCCCAGACTCTTGGTGCTTTGGGGGCCCTAGGACCTGAGCATCCTGAGCACTAAGGCTGCTCGTCTGGCTCAGAGCTGACAAACTGGCAGGGATTGGGGCCTGTTTAACAAATTAAATGAGCACCCTAAGTATGCCAGGGTAGTAGTAATCCTAAGTCAGTCCGTGGCCCAGTGTCGCTGTCTGTCTGAGTCTGACCCCTCTGGCCTAGCTCAGCAGCTTGATTTTACCAATGGGCAAGCTGAGGGCCCGAGAAGGGATGGGCTCTGTCCAGGGCCAGCCAGGCATTTGGTGGGCTTGTGGGTGGCTCGGGGTCCTGGGACCAAGCTCAGTTCCCCCACCCCCGTGCACGCCACCTCCCTCCCCCAGAGGGATCCAGCAGAATGCCTTTTCTCGCTTGCCTTCCTCAGTCCAGAGGAGACATGTGATGTCGGACGCCCAGGTGCGGTGCCCAGGCTTACAGTGCCTTGCTGTTGGCAGATGCCGTTTGCCGGCCCAGCAGCAGGTCTCCTTGGACTGCCTGAGCCCTCAGCAGTGGGAGGGGCGACCCAAGAGCTCCACTTAACTGGCCTTCCGTGCTTTGGCCGCCCGGCACCGACTCCTAAGTGCCCACCGAATGGACACAGAGCCTGCCCTCCAAAGCTGCCCGACTCCTTGGCGAGATAGAACATGGGCGCATGGCAGTAACCTTCTCAAGACAGTGCGGGCTCTGTGCCACAGAGCCTGGTACCGTCCCAAGGGCTCTGCCCGCTAGCTCAGAGGGCAGGCACCATGGGAACGCAGGGTCCCATCTCTAGTGTCCCCAGCCCATCCACCTTAGAAGAGACAGGCACATTATCCTAGCTCTCCCATAGTCCCTGACCTGGACCTCATTTCCTCCATCTGTAAAATGGGTCCCCAAGGGCATCATCTAGGAAGTCCCAGTCTGTCTGGGAGCCTCCTTGGTGACCTTGGAAATGCAATTTCCTATCTCCCTCCCTTGGTTTCCTTATCTCTCAGAGTGACCCCTGAGGTCTCCTCAATGTCATACAGCCAGTCTCCAGTGGGCCTCCTCCCCGGCCTCCTCGGCTCCCCTGGCAGGCAGCTCTCTTTCTTGTTTCAGGGCCTGATCTTTAACACTGTCATCCACGCTCAGGAGAGTTCTTGCTGCCCTGCTGGGGCACCTCTCTGGGTGCTGTCAGGAGCAGACGTTGAACTATTGTGCAAATATCCCGTAGCAGCTTAATGTGTTTTTCAGATGCTGCTTGGGGACCCGGAGATCTGCATGGATAGGATCTGATTTCATTAGTTTTATTTAATTTGGATTTATCGCGGCCTTCCTGTCATGCTAATATGATCATCTGCAGCTTAGGTGCCACACGTTCTAAGGCATTGTCTCCTTAGACTTAATATGAGCAACTTTAAATATATACCGGTGTTTAACTATGATGGAAACTCTTCTTCCTTCAGTGTTTTGCCAGCTTATGCGGCTCCTTTGGAAACCTTAATGGTATTGTGGCTGTCACCTTGCGTGAAGCGCTGTGGCTTCCGGTGATGACTAATGTCCCCTATTTTTCCTCTAAGATTACAAGGGACCGAAGGGGCTTGTTACAGCTCACGGCAGATCAGGCTCGAACCACGAGGGGGCAGTCAGTCCTTACGTTTCTCAGCAGAAATCCACCTCGGTTCTTTGGGATAGTCGGTGGCATCAGGATTTGGTTTAATTGGTTTTAAAACAGAAATCTAGATGGAGTTAATTGAAAATATTCCACGATGGCGTTTTCTAAGATGTATCAGGTTAGCTTGTTGACATAATTACAGCATTGTGTTAGTGATGTTGCCTGGAACACACCTCCGCGAGTGCTGTTCCACCGGCACCAATCCGTAGGACTCGGCGAGTCTCAGAGCATAAGGAGAAGGCAGGTTTAGGTGAGTCGCTTAGTGTGGCCTCCAGTACGTATGTGCCAGAGACACCGTTAATTCACAGCGTGGAAAAGAACTCGAGATCGCGTGGTTTCTGTCAGGGCCAAGCAAAGATCTCAGAAGAAGAAGAAGAAAAAAATCCGAATGGATTCGGTTCAGCAAGTTGACTTGGGAGACATTTATTAAGCAATAACATGTGCAGAAATGTATTAAACACCTAATCTGCGTGAGGCATCGGGGAATAATGCTGTGATTGTTCGCTTGTTCCCAGTCACGTCCGAGCCGTGGTGACCCCATTTGGGGTTTTCTCGCAGAGATAGTGGAGTGGTTTCTGAGGAAACTGAGGCAGACAGGGAGAGGGGACTTGCCCAGAGCCACACAGCTTCTAAGTGTCTTGAAGGTGGATTTGAACTCAGGAAGATGAGCCTTTGTGACTCCAGGCCTGGCACTCTGTGCATTTTGGTGTCATTAGCTGTCCCCTTGAGGAGACAGAGATGGACAAAAACACGGTTATTGTCCTCAGGGAACTCACAGTCTGCTGCTTATTTCCTGTGGAGCTTAAGACAAGTCAGTTAATTTTCTCAGTCCTGGTCTCATTATCTTTCAAAGAAAGTTATATTGGGAGAGAATTGATAAGAGAGTGATTTGAACTTTTGCCCTTAATATGGGGGATTGAAAAAAAATAGGATGATGAGTAAAAAATAGTTGATCTGTCCTTTTTTTAAAATAGGGTTGGTATCAGGACACAGAGTAAGTGTACAATCAGAAAGCAAAAGTCCAGTTTGGGTCTGATGTATAACAGATATGGTGGAGGGGATAACCTCATCCCTGCCCTCTAGCTGCTAAGCAGGACCCACATAAACATGGTACCAGCTAGACTGTGGTAGAGATGAAGAGGGAAAAGTGCATTCTCTGCTGGGAGAGCAAGGAAAGGCTTCAGCCATCCTCAGATAACAACAAACAGGGCTTACTTTCCAATGGGGGAGACACGACGTACGCATGTGAATGCATCCATGATAAATACAAATGGTATTTAACCATTCACAGCCTTTCTGGACTGGCTAATGTGAATGGTAAGGTTGCTGCCCTAGCAGCTGAGCAGATGGGGAACAGCTTCATGGAGAAGGTGGCGATTGGGCCGAGCCACAAAGAACCAGGGGTTCCTGGTGGAGGAGGGGGGGGAGGGCATCCCAGGCACAGGGGAGGGAGGCAGCCAGTGCAAAATGAGTCCTTTGGGACTGGACAGCTGGATTCTCTGAGGTCTCACCACCCGAAACGGGCCTTGGACTACTACTACTACTACTAATAATAATAATAATGTGAAATAGCACAGAATATATAGGATTTTAAATTCTGGCAAGTACTGCCATCAGTCACCTACTTTGTAGCAGTCTCTGTGCTAAGTACTGAGGGTACCAAGAAATAGCAAGGGCAATCTCTCCAGAATTGTAATTATAATGGGGAGACAGCATGTCCATGAATCAGAACACAGAAGATCAATGCAGAGATGGTTGGGGAGGGCTGGGGAGGAGAGGCCCTTGCAGCTGAGTCATGAGGAGTTCAGACATTTTCAGGGCTGGGAAGGCGCTGGCTTACTTTGACAGCCGCGTCACCATCAGATGCCAGTCGCCCCGTGGCATGGACCCTCCCCACATGCTTCTGGATGAGCACCGAGTCCTGTGTCACCGAGACTTCGGAACATGGGCCCAGTGAGAGTCAATGGTGTCGGATCCCAGTTTCCCTGATTCTTTCCCTCTGGGGCCCCGGTCCTGCAGTGAATCATTAAAGACTCAGACTGAATGAGCTGCTACTTTACAGGCCTGACAAAAGCAGTGTGTCCTTTACCTGTGCTGGCTTTCAGTCACGACAATATGTCCTTCAACAAACACTTAGCCCGTTTTTTCCCTCATCCTCAGGAACAACTATTTTTACCTCTTTTGTAACACTGGCAAACTCCATCCTGGTTCTAAGACCAAAGCCTCATCTTTCCCTGTCTTTCTGTCTTAGCTGCTGAAGGTTGCTAGGCAACTGCCTCCTCACATCGGCCATTCTATCTCTTCATTCAGTACTTTTTCAGTTTAATAACTGATCTTTTAGTTAAGTACTGACAGGTTGGTTTCACTGGGCAGTCAGTTCAGCAAACTGTGCACTTTCCTCTATTAATAACTCTCATCAGACTCTGTGTGCATGCTGATTATCCTTTCCTACATCACCCCCACCAAAATGCACAGTTAAATAAAATTACTGGCATTTAGTAAAAATATTCTTGGGAAAACAAGCTCGTGTTTTGTGCTCACGCGCCATCATGCTGCCTCCCACACAGGCCCCATTCGGGTGACAGGCAGGAAGGAAGCTGGACAACCTTCTTCCAGCACCATTTGTAAACCTCCATCAGCATTCCCATCACTGGGACCAGGAAAGACCATAATCCCCCAACATGTTTCTTGATATTTCTGGGGACTTCACAAAGGTCTAGCTTGGGAGAATGCATTTGAAGGGGATCCTTGCAGAAGCTTTTGTGAAGTGCAGGAATTATGCATAACAGTGTTTTGAGTACCAGGTTTTGTTAAAAAAAATTTTTTTTATTAAAGTATCTTCTTAAAAAAAAAACAAAAAAAAAACAAACAACAACAAAAAAAAAAAAAAACAAAAACAGAGGGCAGCTAGGTGGTGTATGGATAGAGCACCAGCCCTGAAGTCAGGAGGCTCTGAGTTTAAATGTGACCTCAGACACTTAACATTTCCTAGCTGTGTGACCCTGGGCAAGTCACTTAACCCCAATCACCTCAACCAAAAACCAAAAACAAACAAAAAACAAAAACACAACCCCCCAAAAAAAACCCAGAAATTGACTTTTTTTAACCTGCTCCTTTAGACACATCTAAGTTTTTTCCACATTCCCTCTTTGTCTTATGCGATCTTTTTTCTTCTTGAAGCTGTGATTTTTTTTTTTATCCTGCTTTTCATTCTGGTTTCCTTTGCTTTTTTAAGTGTGAATTGGTCAACTTCTTTCCATCTTCAATAATTTCTGAGAAACCAAAATATAAAAAGAAATAAGAAAATCTTTATGACCTGTGGTCCCTTGGAGATGACATTCCTTGCTATTATTAAACAGCTTGGTTGAATCAGATTTTTAAAGCTGGAAGAAACTATCTAATCTACTTATTTTACAGATAAAAATCCTTAGGCCTACGAATATAAAGTGCCCTGTCCAGCCAGGGTCATGCTACTAGTTAGTGACAGAACTAGGACTTATCACCCAAATCTTTCATCTTCTGGTATTGTTCCACTAAGCTATGGTGCTCCTTATGGTCCTGTATACATGTCCAAACTTGAATCCTTCTTAGCCTCTTGAGAGGTAGAGGAACCTAATGGATAGAGCACTAGACTTGGAGGTAGGAAAGCCTTGATCTAAATTTTAACCCCAGAGCCTGAGCAAATCACTTAACTTTTCCATGCCTTGGTTTCCTCCCTGTAAAAGGAGAATGCTAGCACCCATCTCATAGGTTTGTTGTGAGGATTAAATGAAGTGCTCTGCAAATTTTAAAGCGGTGTATAAATGAATAAATGATTGAATGAAAAAACCCATTTATCAAATTCAAAATGCTGGAGTAGAGCAAGTGGAAACAAGACAGTCTCTGTTTGATTTCTGATTACTTAGATGTCAGGGAAGATGTTTGTCATCATCTCAGTAAAGGGACATTGAAATCCATGAACCCATGAGGCAGAAGTAGGAGAGAAGGAAAGTGGATGGGGATTGAAGGAGAAATCGAAACCCTGTTGTTAGGGAAATTGGAGGATCTGGGTAGTTGCTTTACCCCAGAGAATCTGTCACTGGGATTTTAAGAATCCAGATACTTGCTGGAAGTCTAAACTAAACTTTACTAGTAGTAGAGAAATCACTGATTTTGTTTGCTGGCAGTTTAGTCTCTCAGAAAACAGAAGAAATGATGGCAAACTTTGTTCAGTCTTTTCCATTGCTTCTGATGCTTTGTGACCTCTTTTAGGGTTTGGGTTTTTTTTTTTTTTGTTTTTTTTGTTTTTTGTTCTTTTTTTTGGATAAAGATGCTAGAATGTTTTTCTTTTTCCTTCTCCAGCTCATTTTCCAATGAGGAAATTGAGATAAGCAGACTTATGTGACTTGCCCAGGGTCACACAGCTAGAAAGCGTCTGAGGCTGGATTTGAACTCAGGAAGATGAGTCTTGATTCACGGCCAAGTGTTCTATCCATTGCGCCTCCCTAGTGACTGACTGGAGAATTATTATTCCTTGTTGGTCACTGACTAACAAGGCAAAACTGATTGGTGAAGTGAAAGGGACTGGATATACGAGGGGAAAAGTGACTATCTTCTTTGAGTTCATGATGATCAAGATGGGGGTTCTGGAGAGTCATATATGTGTCCAACATGTCAGGAAAGTGTGCAAAAATTTAGATAAATTATATACATAATCTCATGGCCTGAGACTCCGAAGTGCTAGACAACTTCTGAGCGATGAGCTGTTTATTGGAGGAGAATGGGAGGGCTCTCAAAAATGTAAGTCTGGCAAAATCGTTTTGTGTTGTTTTGGTGAAGTTTGCTGAGGCTGGACGTGTGCGATGGATCACACGGGAAACTGAGGAGTCCAGAGATGAAGTTATCTGCCCCAGGACACACATGTCCTAAGGGAGAGAGGCGGCATTTAAACCCAAGGGCATGGAACAAAAAGGCAGAGGTGGGCTGCAGTGCATCAGTGAAGCCCTCCTGGGAGTCCCCTTCCATCTATTCTGCGTGTTTCTTCCCCATTAGAATGTCAGCTCCTGGGGAGAGAGATGGTGTCTGCCTTTTTTTCTTCTGTTTCCAGTGCCTGGCAAAGATGAAATGATGATTGATTAGAATGAACAGCTACAAGAAGTAGTGTGAGCTTGTGGAAGGATCCTTGGAACACAAGAAGGGACTTGGTCACAAATCGTTTGACGTGGAGCAGGACACTGAGGCTCATTGCTCTGGGCCGTCCTTTCCTGATTTGTGTATAATGTGACCTTCCTCACAGGCTCATGTTAGGAACAGTTTAAATCATGTCTGTTGAGCCCTTTGTAAACTTTAAAACAGATCTAGATGCCAGATACTGGGAAGATCACAGATCCACCGAAATGTCTATGATGGATGGATAGAGGGCACAGAACGAAGGACCAAAGGATGACTTGGACTTGAAGAGGGAGTGTGAGAAGGGCCAAAGCCCTGGATACTTTGAATTTTGGGCAGGATGCTGGCAACAGTTTGCTAAAAAAGTTCTGTTTGGATTGAGAGTTAGGGACAGACCCATAGGAAGAAGGTTCTATGGACTTTGTGAGTCAGGATTTTAGAGCTGGAAGGCAGCTCAGTTTTGTGGGCTTCATGGGAAATTATATCAAAACTGGGCTGCCCAGGGAAGTTCATCGGTGTAGCGTGTTGGTTTCCTGATGGCGTGCTTGTCTGGATTCTGGACACTGGACAGTGTTTTTGGAATGAAACTAGGCTGGGTGCTTGCTCCCATGCTTTTTAGCGTGATGTTTTCAGCCATGTTGTCAAATGCCTTCAATGAGGGGGAACATGGCATCAAAGTCAGCTATCAACTTGAAAAGGCTACAAGCCAAAACTAAAGGGGAGGCAGTGTTGGTGCATTAAATTTTTGGTTTACAGATAATTGTATTGAGATGCAACAAAGTTTGGATGATTCCTTTTTGCTTGTACTAATTTTGGCCTAATAATTAACACCAAGAAATACAGGACCTCCATCAGCCCACATTATACCATCCATATGTGGACCCATCAGTTTACAGCAACTGGAGAAGTTCTGAATGCTGTGGGTAAGTTTACTTACCTTGACAGTATGTCCACATTGATAGTGAGATTGACACACACACATTGCCAGAACTAGCTGAGTGTTTGGGAGTTCCAAGGGAAAGTGGGTATCAGACTGATTGACTACCAAACTGGAGGTCAACAGAGCTGTTGTACTGACTCATTGTTGTACGCCTGTGAAACCTGGACAGTCTACCAGCCCCAGTGCCGGAAAACTGAATCGCTTCCATTTGAATTGTCTTGGGGAGCTTCTGAAGGTGAGGTACCCCGAAGGCAGGGTAAGTTATCTGAGGTCCTCGAACTAAACTGCCAGAGGTCTAACTCTGTTACAGAGAGCACGATTCTGTTGGACTGATCACATTGTTCAATTGCCAAATCTACGTTGCCAAAAAGATTATTTTATGTATAACTCAAAAGGGCAAGTGCTCACAAGATGGTCAGAAAAAGTGATACAAGGACACTCTTTAGAACTGAGAGTAAGACATGGGAGATGCTGGCACAGGCACAGGCCTAACAGCATGATATTAGCTCAGAAGAAACATGAGATGTGCAAAGTTAGAGAAGCCCCCCAAATGTTCATAGGGACTATTTGTGTCCAACCTGGGGCAGAGCATTCCGAGCTGGTATTGATCTGATCAGCCACAGTTGGACACACTAACTTGACTCTAACAAAGTGATATTATTTTAGTCTTCTTCAAGAGTGAAGGAGAGGGTGGGGCAGCAAGGTGGCACAGTGGATAGAGCACCAGCCCTGAAGGCAGGAGGACCTGAGTTCAAATCTGGTCTCAGACACTTCCTAGCTGTGTGATCCTGGGCAAGTCACTTAACCCTAATTGCCTCAGCAAAAAATAAATAAATAAATAAGGAAAACACCCAACTAATCTGAGCTGGAAGAGCCTGTGAAGACCATTGAGTTTGATTTCCTTTTATAGATGAGGGGGACATGAGGAAACACCCAGGGTCAGACAGGACATTAGCGGCAGAGTGGCAGCTCATTCAGGTTCCCTGTCTTGGACTCTCCAGGCTGCTTTCTGATAAAAACAGATTGAAAGAGGGCTATGGGATTTTTCTTAGCAAGGAACACGGCTCCTCTTAGGCCCAGGAGGTGCTGCTTCTGGCTTGGGTGAGAGACATTCAGGAGCAGCCCCTGGAAGGGAGTTCTGTGGCTGGTTCCATCCTCAGCTAATTCCCTTCTAGGCCTTGGTGCTGGTAGACTCGACTCAGGTTGACAAATGACCTGAAGCTAACCTTGCTTCTCGGTATCACCTTTTTTAAATGAACTCTGGCACCTGACAGGTAGCTGAGTCAGCCACATAAGTCTTAAAGCAGTGATAAGAAACCAGTAAGCCATCTCTGAATGAAAATGTTAGTCATCGTGAAATGCAGAGGTGAGATTGAATTTTAAAAATGTATTTGAGTTCTGGAAATGGTCTGGCCTTGCTTGGACAGAGCAGCAGGTCATGCGGCTAGCGATCCACCAGAACCCAGAAGGTCCGTCGGGAGTCACAGACGACCACACACAGGATAATGTGGACGGACCTCAGGTCCCCATCAGTAGAACAGGATGGACCAAGCTCATATTGCCCACCTATCCCAGAGGGCAGTCACAGGCCAAGTAGTGTCATGGGAAGAAGGCAGATCTTGGAACCAGCCGGGTACCATTGGGCAGCGAGGTAGTGCAGTGGATAGCACACCAGG
>JAJPUD010035059.1:0-10513 GCA_023553655.1 Myrmecobius fasciatus | reverse complement strand
GAAACAATAAAACAAAGTCAAAAGAATGAAGAAAAATAGGAAAAAAAGTGAAATATCGCAGAAAAACAACTGATCTGGAAAATAAATTATGAAGAGATCATTTAAAAATCATTTGACTACTTGAAAGCCATGATAAAATAAAAAGAAAAGGGGCATCATATTTCAAAAAAAATAGAAAAAATATTGTCCCAATATCTTACATCAAGAGGGTAAAATAGACATTGAAAGAACTCATTAATCACTTGCTGAAAGATATTCCAAAATAGAATCTCCCAGGAATATTACATTCAAATTCAAAAACTCCCAGATTAAGGAGAAAATATTACAAGGATGCAAGGGAAAAAATTATATATCATGGAGGCACAGTCAGAATCACATAAGATTTAACAGTCTCTGTGTTAAAGGACTGGGCAAAATATTCTGGAAGGCAAAGGAGATAGAATTACAAGCAAGAATACCCTACATAGCAAAACTGAATATAGTCTTTAGGACAAAAAAATTATGGGACTTCTGGCAATGCAGTCAAGATGGCAGAGAAAAGTCAGGAAACTGCTGGAACTCCCCCAAGTTTCCCTCAAAAACCTCAATGAAACCAATCCTCTGAATATAATCTGATGGCAGGAAACTACTCTTCAGCTCAACATAGATTGGAAAAGTTTCAAGAAAAGTTAGTCTTACTGAGATGAAAAAGATATTCAGTATAAGTCAGACAGACTTTGGGAAAGCTGGTGCGAGTATTTTCATCACAGTAATTCAAAAGCTAACATGCTCAGAGGAGCATATCAGTGGGGCAGCTTCCAGTCCCAGCTCAGAAGGCAAACTCTGGGAAACCAAACTGTTTCTGAACAGAGCATGCAAAGCTACACCCTACAAACACAAGGAAATCCTGTGCCCAAAGCCAAGGCTCAGAGCTGCACAATAAAGCTTGAGACAGAGCCCCCTTTACCCCAGGAGGAGAGCTCCACCTTCAAAGTGAAAAAGAGGAAATACAAAAAGAAAAGGAAAGAAAATGAACCCAGAAATAGAAAAGAACTTTGACCATAGAAAGCTACTATGGTGACAGGGCAGACCAAAACATAACTTCAGAAGAGGACAGAATATCCACAGAAGAAATCTCAGAGTATGATATGAATTGGTCTCAAGCCCAAAGAGGCTTCTTGGAAGTGCTCATAAAAGACTTTAAAGGGCAAATAAAATAGGTAGAAGAAAAAATGAGGAAGAAAATAAAGGGCATGAGAGAGTCAACAGCTTGGAAAAGGAAAGAAAAAAAATCTGAAGAAAACAACTCCTTAAATATTAGAATTATCCAAATAGAAAAAAGAGATACAAAAGCTAACCAAAATTAATATCTTTGTGAGACAGCAAGAATCAAACAAATGAAAAAGAATGAAAAGATGGATGAAAATGTAAAATACCATATTGAAAAAACTGCCAACTTCGAAAATAGATCCAGAAGAGACAATTTAAAAAAAATATTGACTTACTTGAAGGCCATGACCTCCCAAAAAAGAACCTGGATAGCATTCTACAAGAGACTATTAAGGAAACTTGCTCCAGAATAACAGAGGGGGAAATAGATTGAAAGAATCCATCATTCACTTCTAAAAAGAGATACCATAAAGAAAACCCCAAGGAACATTGTTGCAAATTCCAAAACTATGCTCTCAATGTAAAAATACTGCAAGCTGCCTGACAAAGATCTGGCAGCTTCTACAATAAAGGGTGTGAAGGCCTGGAATACCATATTATGGAAAGCATAGGACCTAAGATTACAACCAAGAATTAATTACCTAGTGAGACTCAGCATCATCTTTAAGGTGTGATGATGAAGCTTCAATGAAGGAAGAGACTTTCAATCATTTCTACTAAAAAAAAAACCCGAATTAAACAAAATTTAATCTACAATCACATGACTCGAGGAATCTAGAAAGGTAAGTAGAGGGAAAAGATATATTATTTAAAGATTAAACTGTTTACATTCCTAGATGTGAAAAAAAATTATCTGTAACTCTTGAGAACTGTATCTGTTACTGGGGCAGACAAAGGGGGGCATCACAAGAACTGAGGGGGTAGTTTTGAATGGACTCTGATGTGATGATATCAAAGAAAAAGACATTAAGGGGTGGGAAAAGGGTCTGTACTAGTAAAAGAAGAAAAAGGAGGTATAATGGAAAAATTAGTTCACATCCTTCACACAACAAACACAAAAGATCTCTTAAAATAGAGGGAAAGAAGAAAAGGAGATGAGCATTATATGAAGTTTGATCTCATTAGTTTTAGCTCTATGAGGGATTAACTTAATCACTCATTTGAGTATAAGAATTTATCTAACCTTATAAAGAAATAGGAGGAGCAAGAAGAAAAGAAAAGGGAAGGACAGGATAGAAGGGAGGGTAGAAACACTAGGGGAAAAGGTAAAAGAATGGGGGAAGGATGGAAGGAGATAAGATAATCAGTAGGATGGGTAAAAAAAAAACTAATAAGAGAAGGGGGAGAGGGAGATAAGGTAATGGGTGGGATCAGTAAAAAAAACACAGGAATCGGAACAGAGTGGAAAGAAAGAACAAAAGTATAAACAGGAGAGAAAATAAGATGAAGGGAAATATGCAGCTACTAATTATGAAGTTGAATGTGAATGGGATGAACTCTCCCATAAAATGGTAGAATAGCAGAGTGGATTAAAATAACAGAATCCTGCAATATGTTGTTTCCAAGAAACACATTTGAAACAGAGAGATTTATATAGAGTAAAGGTAAAAAGATGGAATGGAATTTATTATGCTTTAGCTGAAGTAAAAGAAAAAGGAAGGGGTAGCAATTCTCATCTCAGATAAAGCAAAAGTGAAAATAAATCTTATTAAAAGAAAATGTATCTTGATAAAGGGTACCATAAACAATGAAGTAGTAGCAATTTTAAATATGTGTGTACCAAGTGGTAGAACATACAAATATCTAGAGAAAGTTTTAAGCCAGTTATAGGAAGAAATAGACAGTAAAACTATTCTAGTGAAGGATCTCAACATTCCCCTATCAGAATCAGACAAATCTAAACACAGTAAGAAACAAACTATGGAGATTAATAGGATCTAGAAAACCTAGACATAACAGACTTCTGAAGAACTTTGAATAGAGACAGAAAGGAAAATACCTTTTTCTCAGCAATAAATGGCACCTACACAAAAATCAACCATGTATTAGGGTATAAAAAGACCACACAATCAAATGCAGAAAGACAGAAATAGTAAATGTTTTCTTTCCAGATTACAATGCAATAAAAATTATATTCATAAAGGGGTGGCAAAAAATAGACTAAAAACTAATTGGAGATTAAATATTCTAACTCTAAAGAATGAGTGGGTCAAACAACAAATCACAGACACAATCCATGATTTCATTTGAGAGAATGGCAATAATGAGACAACATACCAAAATCTATGGGATGCAGCCAAAGCAGTTCTTAGGGGAAATCTAATATCTCTAAATAGCCACATGAATAAAATATAGAAAGAGGAAATCAATGAATTAGACAGGCAACTAAAAAAGGTAGAAAAAGAACAAATTAACCCCACCAATTAAATACCAAATTAGAAATTCTGAAACTCAAAGGAGAGATTATTAAAACTAAAATTATAAAGACTATTGAACTAATATATAAACCTAAGAGGTGGTTTTATAAAAATATCCACAAAATAGATAAACCTTTGGTTAATTTGATCAGGAAAAGGAAAGAAAAAAACCGAATTACCAGCATGAAAAATGAAAAGAGTGAATTTACTACCAATGAAAAAGAATTTAACGCAATAATTAGGAGCTATTTTGCCCAACTGTATGGCAGCAAGTATGACAATCTAACTGACATGAATAAATATTTACAAATATGTAAATTACTAAAATTAACAGAAGGGGGAAATTATTTAAATAGTCTTATTTTTGAAAACAATTTGAACAGTTATTAATGAAATCTCTAAGAAAAAATCTCCAGGGCCATATGGATTCACAAGTTAATTCTACCAAATATTTAAACATATTCAAATAATTCCAATATTATATAAACTTTTTGGCAAAATAGGATAGAAGGAGTCCTGCCATATTTCTTCTATGACACTAGTTATGGTACTGATACCTAAACGAGGAAGAGCCAAATCAGAGAAAGAAAATTACAGACCATTCTCCCTAATAAATATTGATGCAAAAATTTTAAATATAATGTTAGCAAAGCAATTATAGCAACACATCAGCAGGATAATACTCTGTGACCAAGGGGGGTTTATACCCACTGGTCACATATCAGTTTCAATATCAGGAAAACAGTTACCATATTTGACTATATCAATAGTCACCAACCAACCAAAGAAATCATATGATAATCTTAATAGATGAAGAAAAAGTTTTTGACAAAATACAGAGCCTATTCCTATTAAAAACACTAGAGAACATAGGGATAAAGAGAGCTTTCCTTAAAATAATAAGCATATCTATCTAAAACCTAAAGCAAACCTTATTTGTAATGAAGAGAAGTTGGATGAATTCCAATAAGATCAGGGGTAAAACAAGGATGCCCATTATCACCATTATTTAACAGTGTGCTAGAAATGTTGCCTTTGGCAATAAGAAAAGAAAAAAAAAATAAAGGAATTGGAATAGGCAATGAGGAAATAAAAATATCATTTTTTTGCAGATGACATGATGATATACTTAGACAATCCTAGAAAACCACCCAAAAACCTACTGGAAACAATTCATAGCTTTTGCAAAGTTACAGGATGAGCAATTGCTCCTTTTCTTTCCCTTTCATTTGGCATTTCCTTTTTTGTATTTTTATGGTTGAGCTCTGCTTCTGGGGAAAAGGCGGAGTGGCCCCAAATCCTATGCAGCTCTGAGCCTTGGCTTTGGGAGGGGCCCCCTGTGTTTGCAGGAAGTAGCTTTGCCTGCTCTTTTCAGGACACAATCTATTTTCCCAGAGTTTGCCTTCTGAGCTGCGATTGGAAGCTGCCCCCCTGCTGTGCTCCTCTACTGTGCCAGGACTGAGAGGCTTAGTTGTGGATTTGCTGTGATTAAGATTCTCCTATTGACTTTGCCAGAGTCTATCTGACCTGGGCTGAACATCCTTTTCACCTCAGTGAGACTGACCTTTCTTGAAGTTTTTTCAGTCTGTCTTGAGCTGGAGAGGGTTTTTTGTTTGTTTGTTTTGTTTTGTTTTGTTTTGTTTTGCTTTTTCTGTCAGACTGTTTAGAGGCTTTGGTTTCATGTGTTTTTTTGAGGCAAACTAGGAGAGCTCAGAGCAGCTTCCTGATGTTATTCCACCATCTTTGACTCCACCCCCTGGAAGTATGAGAATTATTTTAAAACAACCTAGGGGTTACATTTGCAAAGTTTTTAGTCATATAGCAGAAACTTCTTGTTCTCTCTGCCAATCTGCCTTTTACTTCCACATCCAGCTGGATATAAAGGTGGGTCAGGTTAAGGTTCCATTAGCAACTAGCTTGTCTCTTTCATTTTTAGTTTATCATTTTTTTTCTGAGAAATTATCACCTCTTGGTCCCCATTATAACTCAGTTTCTCTTCTTTGCCTTACAACATAACCATAGAAACATCACAAAATTAAATGATCTTAAATGCATTGCAAATCTAAGGTATTTCCTCAATTGGGTCCTTGGTCTACTCACAAGTGTTTAACTTAATTCTTACCAACTCTGTACAACATTCTATACAATACCTATTGTGAACTGTCTTCTTTTCTCCTCTCCTCTCCTCTCCTCATTATTTGAAGTCAGGAGGACGTGAATTAAAATTCAACCTCAGACATTTACTATTGTGTAATCTTGGACAAATCACTTAACCTCTATTTGCTTCAGTTACCTCAGTTGTGTAATGGGAATAATAATGTGAGTGTCAGATTGAGTATATCTGTAAAAGATACAGTGCCTTGGGCATAATTGACACAATATAAATGGTTCTCTTCCTCCTTTTTTTCTTCTTTTCTTATCTAAGCCTTTTATTTTCATTTATCTTTTCCCCAAACCTTTCCCATATATGCAAAAAAATTATATCAGATAAGTATTTCATTGAAGAGGTAGAGAATATTTTGCATTTCTTCTTTTTCATTCCTAGGAACTTTTCAGCATCATCACCCACTCTACTTTTTCCCCTTGTGGGAAATGAAATGGGGTCCCTACTCCCTCTAATTGAGATACTCATCTAACTCCAATGGCTTTCTATTACTCCTGGAATAACTGTACTTACCATTAAATTTGCTTCACAACTGGTCCTCAATGTATATTTTTAAACCACACTTCTGATATTCTAAGATCTAGCCAAAGCAGCTTTTTCTCTGTTCCTCACATAAAGCACCCCTTTTTCTGCCTCTGTGCTTTTCTATAGCCATACATACACTAGCCCATGCCTGGTATTCAATCTTTCCATACATCTGACCCATATAGTCATTTTCATTCTTCAAGAAATTTAAGGATAACCTTCTAAAAGATGTTCTTAATCTCCTCAGTTACTGGTGACCTCTCTTTAACTATATTTTATTTGACTACTTTTTATATATTTGTATTTAACTGAATTGTTATATAATGTATCTTTCATCTTTCTATTTCTGTTGTCCCCTCACCCTTAGAGAATATGAGTTACTCAACGATGAAGATTGTTTTATTCTTTGTAATTGTATTCTCAGCCTCCATTACAATGCCTCCTACAAAATTTGTGCTTAATACAATTTTGTTGATGAATTGATTTCCTTCTCTTACTCCTTCTCTAAGAAATAGCTTTAGTAGTTCTCCCTGTCATGAATCCTTGATCATCTCCTCTCTACTAGCTTCATTCTGCTTACCTGCAGAAAAGCTCTGAATTATCTCATTCTTAAAAACAAAGCAAAACAAACTACTACCTCCATATCTTCCCTTCATTCTTCTAGCCATTCCATGTCCAACCATCACCACTCTTCCTTATCTAGTCTTAGATCTTTATTATTAACTTCCTACACAATTGTAAGGAATTAAATTCCTACACAGATCTTCTTACCCTTGTCTTCTCCCTTTTTAAATAAAATCTTTATACCACTATCAGAATAATTTTCCTTAAGAATTTGAAAGCTGGGTCAGCTCCATGGTGCTGTGGGGGGCAGCTAGGTGGTGCAGTGGGGGGCATCTAGGTGGCACAGTGGATAGAGCACCAACCCTGAAGTCAGGAGGACCTGAGTTCATATTTGGTCTCAGACACTTAACATTCCCTACCTATGTGACCCTGGGCAAGTCACTTAATCTCAATTGCCTCAGAAAAATAAATAAATAAGTAAGTAAATAAAGAGCTTAAAAGCCAGTTTTCTACTCAAAATTCTTCAGAGGATCTCTACTGACTCACGTATAAAATTTAAATTCTTTGGCTTGACATTCAATGCTCCACAATCCAATACCTTCCTACTTAACCAATTTCCCCTTACATTACTTCATCTTGTACATGCTACTGTCCTATTAAACTAGACTGCTATTTCACAAATATGCTATACATCTTCACAACTTTGCCTGTACTTCATAGAGTTTCCTTCTTTCCCATTCTTTTTTTTTTAATACTTTTTATTTGCAAAACATATGTATGGGTAATTCCTAAACATTAACCCTTACAAAGCTTTCTGTTACAAATTTTCCCCCCTACTCCCCACCCCTCCCCTAGATGGCAGGATATCCACTACATGATAATTATGTTAGAATACTTAAGAAATCGAATATATGTATAGTTATTGCCACACATCATTTTTTTGTGCAGGAGAAATCGTATCTACAAGAAATAATAATCCGATAAAGGAAATACAATGCAAGCAAACCTCAATAGAGAACATGAAAATGTTATCTTGTGGTCCACTTTTCACATCCCTCTCTCTGGGTGTATATGGCTTTCTTCATTGAACAATTGGAATTGGTTTGAAGCATTTCATTGTTGAAGAGAGTCATGTCCCTTAGAACTGATCCTCATATAGTATCGTTGTTGTCGTGTATAATGATCTCCTGGTTCTGCTCATTTCACTCAGCATCAGTTCACATAAGTCTCTCCAGGCCTCTCTGAAATCGTCCTGGTGGTCGTTTCTCACAGAGCAATAATATTCCATAACATTCATATACCATAATTTATTCAGCCACTCTCCAATTGATGGGCATCCCTTCAGTTTCAAGTTTCTAACCACTTCAAAAAGAGCTGCCACAAACATTCTTGCACATGTGGGGCCCTTTCCTTCTCTTATGATTTCTTTGGGATATAGGCCCAGTAGAAACACTGCTGGGTCAAAGGGTATGCACTGTTTGATAACTTTTTGAGCATAGCTCCAAATTGCTCTTCAGAATGGTTGGATCCGTTCACAGCTCCACCAACAATGCATCAGTGTCCCAGTCTTCCCACATCCCCTCCAACACTCATCGTTATCTTTTCCTGTCATTTTAGCCAATCTGACAGGTGTGTAGTGGTACCTCAGGGTTGTCTTAATTTGCATTTCTCTGATCAATAGTGATTTGGAGCATCTTTTCATATGATTATAAATAGTTTTAATTTCCTCATCTGAAAATTGTCTGTTCATGTCCTTTGACCATTTATCAATTGGAGAATGGCTTGAATTCTTATAAATATGAGACAATTCTCTATATATCTTAGAGATGAGACCTTTATCAGAACCCTTAAATGTAAAGATGATTTCCCAATATGATGCTTCCCTCCTAATCTTGTCTGCATTAGTTTTGTTTGTACAGAAACGTTTTAACTTAATATAATCAAAATTATCTATTTGGTGTTCAATTAAGAGTTCCAGATCTTCTTTGGACATAAATTTATTCTGTCTCCACAGGTCTGAGAGGTAAAGTATCCTATGTTCCTCTAATTTGGTTATAATATCACTCTTTATATTTAGATCATGAACCCATTTAGATCTTATCTTGGTATGTGGTGTTAGGTGTGGGTCCAGCCTTAATTTCTTCCACACTAGTTTCCAATTTTCCCAGCAGTTTTTGCCGAATAGTGAGTCCTTATCCCAAAAGCTGGGGTCTTTAGGTTTATCAAATAGTAAATTGTGAACGTTATTACCTAGCTTGTCCTGATATCCTATCCTATGCCACTGATCAACTGCTCTATTTCTCAGCCAGTACCAAATGGTTTTGATGACCGCTGCTTTATAATATAGTTTTAGATCTGGTACAGCAAGGCCATGTTCATCTGTCTTTTTTTTCATTAATTCCCTTGAAATTCTTGACCTTTTGTTCTTCCAAATGAACTTTGCTACTATTTTTTCTAGATCTGTAAAATCTTCCTTCCCATTCTTAACCTGAAGAATTCCAAATTCTAAACCATTCTTTAAAATAGAACTCAAATGTAATTTCCTATTTAATCCTATCTTCATTTGATAATCATTAAAAACCTTTCCATCTGAATCTCAAGGAGAGTTTTATTTTTATTTCTCTGATTTAGTAATCATGCAATATTGTGCATTAAGATTATCTGTGTGTATGTTAGATGATCTGTTCTAGAAACTCTCTTTTTTTTTAAGAACAAGGGGCCATTTATGTTTTATTTTCCCCAAGGCCTACCATAACAAACAATACATATTTAATAACATTTGAGTTTGCTAAACTTTCTAATAATTAAAGATGTTCCCATGAAAATAGATTTTTTTAGTCAGGTGATGAGCTCCCTGTTACTTAAAGTGTTCAAATGTATGGCTTCCTGATATATTTCAGAAGAGATTTCTACATAATTTTAAATCAGTTAATATAATTTCTAATTCTTAAGATTCTAAGATTTTATGAAACTCAAACCCTACAACTAAGAGAATAGAGAGACAAGGTCTATTATATTTTTGTGGTCCTGATATTTATTTTTCATTCATATTCTTATGGTTCTTCCTAGTTTGTCTAGGTCTATTTTAACTCTGCTTTTATTTATGATTTTAAAATCAAGTGGAAGGAAGAGGAGGGAAATCCAGATTAATTTCTTTTAATTACCTGATATAGAAGAGTATAAACACTATGAGTTTCTATGTAGATTCTTTCAGAGGTACTCTAATTTTACAATCAATCCTATGCAAGGACTGAAACATCAAAGGTGACAGCTATACCAAAGCAGGGAAAGCTTAATTGAGAACGCACTTTGCTTTCCTTTATTTGCATATTATAATACTGCAGAATAAATGCGGTTAAGGAATAAATGAACAATTTTCTTTTTATTCTGAACTAAATTTTTTATGCTTTTTTAAAAGGAACATAAACATACAAATGGTACTGAACTCACTACAACTCCAAACTAAATATCTTGAGTTCTTTCTCATAATGAACAAAAGAGAATGTTCTCTGTGTGTCCTCTCAGATGTACACATTTAGTTACGTATTTTTCTTTGTCTTGAGGAGTTACAAAAGTTTTCTGCACTTTTGCTTAGTTACCAAATAGAATTGTTGACTTTTAAGTTGACTTCTAATAAAAATCCTCAAAGACTGAGATTTCCAAGCAATTATTCATCTTATACCAGGAAGAGACT
>JAJPUD010035058.1:0-10513 GCA_023553655.1 Myrmecobius fasciatus | reverse complement strand
TAATTAACATGTAGTGGATATCCTGCCATCTAGGGGAGGGGTGGGGAGTTGGGGGGAAAAATTTGTAACGGAAAGCTATGTAAGGGTTATTGTTGAAGAATTACCCACACATATATGCAAATAAAATAAAATTTAAAAAAATTTAAAAAAATAAATAAAAAATAAAAAAATAAAAATAAAAATAAAAAAAGAAAAAGAAAATTAAAAGGATTTAATAAAAAAATAAAATGTTTACACAAAATGGAATGTAGTGCTGGAGAAACTGAGGCAAGACAGAGATTAGAGGTTTTTAATATTTTATTAATGGAGAGCTTTGACTAATCAGCTGAATTGGACTTTTGTCTCAAAGCATTCAGCATCTAGTAATTAATTCTGGAGATTTTTATAGGGTTCTAATTATTAGGGAAACAAAGGCAAGGGGGAAAAACATCTAGTAAGTCATGATTTCATAAGGGAGTATAAATTCTGATAAGTTGGGAATGAAGAAGGTAGTCAAGCTAGAGACAGGAAGTCTGGAAAAAGAGAGATAGAGGGTGCTATTTGTGATAAGCCATCTGGAGTTTTATGACTCTTTTGGAATGCCCAGATAGCCAGAGCCAGTCCTAATTATCTCAATCCTAATGGTCAGGAAGGGGGTGAGGGGGAGCATAGCATACTAACTCAGGGAAATTGAGATATTATAATTCAGGGAAACTAAGGTATTATAATTCAGGGAAACAGGTATTTCAAAAAAGAAAAAAGAGAAAGGCTACAGAATGGGTAGAAATTTCAAGAGATTTTGAGGAAAAAGATTCAAATCAAATAGCCTAATTTCCCCCCCAGTATATAAAAGGCAAAGTCCACAGCAAAAAAAAAGAAGCTGTGGAGAAGTTATAAGATATTCAGGAAGAATATTTTTCTATATTTTCACACACATATACATATACACATACATATGTATTATAGTATAAGTATATAATAATCTTGATTCTTCATCAAAATTGTATAAAGTTTAAATATCAAAAAAAAGACTTTAGAGATGGCCTGCTCAAACTATTTCATTTTATTATTGAGTAGTATGAGTCATAAATTAAGTAAATTGCCCAATGTCACATAGTAGTAAAGTTGGGGTTGATCCTTCATTCAGGTTTCACTAAGGAACTTAATGATAATTTTAGGTGTCAACTAGCAGAAGCATCTCATTTCAAAGTGAAAGAGTAAAAGGTAGCATGATATGGTTCACCCTTGGAGTCACTAAAATGTGGGTTTAAATGCTGCCTTGCCTATATACAAAGCAAATAATTTGACTTTTCTGGAACTCAATTTCCCCTGCTGTAAAATAAGAAAGTTGAAGGTTCCTTCTAATTCTAAGTCTCTTATCCTATGAAGTTCATGCTTTGTCTAAGCTTAATATTTCGCTGTTTATATTTCATTTGAGGAGACCTTGTCTCCCATGGGAAATATCCTGTTTTTTTCTTCACTCTGATGAGTAGGAATTAGCCTGCCTGATATAGTAATGGAGTATGACCATATTGTTTGCAATCCTGTAATATACTTCAGTAACCTAAAACATGTATTCTATAACAGGGGAATGTGGAAGTGCTATATAGCAGCTGAGATTTTTCAGATTCAAGTCTGTAAAATATGGAACTCTACTACACCTTCCACCTTCCTCAAAAAGCCAAAACAACAACCCCTTCCCCCAAGAAACCCCCCAAAACACTACAGTCACGTAACTGGTCCAAATCATGTGTTCTATTTTATACTTCAGGAATTTGGTATTTTTCCACTTTCATTTGAATTCTTTTGCTAAGCATTAACTATATTTTATATTATCCACACATAATATTTTTGTTTATTTGTTCTGCTAGTGAAGATTTTAGGATCTGTGTGGACATTTATTTTCACTCTGTATTTTTACATAAATTTATTAATAATTTTTACAAAAAAATTGATGTATGCTTAAGTTACTGATTTTTAAATCATGGAAATTATAAAGTTTCTCATAAGGTTTCAGTTAGCTACATCAGTGTTATGGGCTAGTGATATGAATAATACAAAACTAATTTAAAAATAATTCAAAATTTGCAAATACTTTGTATGTTGTAAACTCTGAATTCTTAATGATAGTTTGTATTTTACGTAAAGTTAGTTTTCATTCTTGGAGCTTATCCAAAATATGCTGTGGGGAAAATTATACAAGCATATATTGGGTAGAAGACTTAAGATTTAAATTCAAATAATTACTTCACGATGTTTACTTTGCTGAACTTTTCAGATCCTACGTTATGGAGCACAGACCACGTCCGGCAATGGCTAGAATGGGCAGTGAAAGAATATGGTCTTCCAGATGTCGACATCTTGCTATTCCAGAACATAGATGGGAAGGATCTATGCAAGATGACCAAAGATGATTTCCAAAGACTTACTCCAAGTTATAATGCTGATATTCTTCTCTCCCATCTTCACTACCTCAGAGAGAGTAAGACAGTTTCCTTTTATGGGACAAAATTTCAAAAAAATTGTCAACATTTTCTTCCTGTTTTAACCTATTTCTGATTTTAGAAGTTTCTATTCGAAATGTTACTGTCTTAGGTTAGCAAAATATTATTTAGCAAACACTTCAATGAAAAGTTAACAATATTAATGATAGGATGATATATTTAAAATTTGAAAAGATCTTAGAAGAGATTTAGTATCTACATTTTACAAATGAATAACTGAAACCTAAGGAAATTAAGTGAATTTAAGTGATGACAAAGTTAGTAAATGGCAAAGTCAGTCTTTGAACCAAGGTTCTCTGATCTTTCTATTCTCTTTTCCCCTGCCTAATCCTTCTTTTCAGTGGAATTAATTCCAGTGTCCAAGAAACTCAAATGTTCCTCATCATAGAGTTATGGATATAGAGCTAGAAAAGACTTATAGAGATTCCATCCAATCTTCTTATTTTAGAGATGAGGAAATTGAAGAGCAGTTGGATGGCACAGTAGATAGAGTACTGGACCTGAGTTCAAATCCAGCTTCAGACACTTAACATTTGCATAATGAGAAGACAGTTTGACATTTTTGCCGAGTTAATGATGGAATTTGGATGCTAATCAACTCTAGAATTAATAAGCCCTTAAACCAGAACCACCATCAGGAAAATTGTCAAGGAGGCAGTTTGTCTTTAAATAGCTTCTAGTTATAATTTTTGAGAATTTTTTTATTTCTTTTTGTCATTTGACCTCCCCTTCACTGCTGCAAATTTGATCTTTCAAAAGAAGCTTCACTTTGCTTAGCTCCTCAAGGATCTCATGCTGTAACACCTCTCTTTCCCTGTAACCCTCTTCTCCTATAGTTGACTTCAAGGACTTCCATTTTGTGACATCCCTCAAACTGGTCATGTTTCTGGACTTTGAAACTATGTCTCAAGTAGTTTCTCACCCTGCAATATCTCTGCTTCTTTATTGGCTCTTTCCTCCTATTTTGGTGAATTTTCTCCTTTAAACTCCGTTTTGAAGAGGAATCCAGGCTGACTATACTTGATTCCCCTTCAATCTTTACTTCTGACTCTTTGGATTACATCATAATACCTTTGCAGATTACTTTCCCCAATCCACTTTTCATTTTCCTTACATATGTATTTGCTTTGCCCATTAGAATATAAACTCCAGGAGGGTGGGAACTATTTTTCTTAATACTCATACTTATAGCCTCCAGAGCTTAGCACAGTGACTGGAAAATAGCAAATGCTTAATATATAATTGTTGCTTTACCCTTTATCAGTTATTTATGCTCTGGTATGAATTTCATTCACTATTTTATAATCTCTAAGGGATATTTTGCTTCCTATTACTCCCAATAGCATTTGCATTCAATTTCTCATGCTGGACTAAAAATCTTTGACCCCTTATAAACAAAATTCCAGGTATTCAAAGACTCACAAGAAGAATACATTGAGAGAGGCTATGAATTTTTATAATGGTTTCATAAGTATAGGGGCAACTCCCAGGGTAGATCTTAAACCAATCCAGATAGGCATTTCTCTTAACCTTAGAGCCGTAGAGCACTGAATTAAAAACAAAACAAACAAAAATAGAAAATTAAGTGACTGCTCCATAGTTTCTCAACTAGTCTGTATCAGAAGTGGCCCTTAAATATTGTTTCTGATTCCAAGGACTGTCCTCTATCTACTACTAAATAATGTATGACCATCAGTGAATCATTTAACCCAAACTGCATCACAAAAAAAACAAGATAAAACCATAACAGATGAAGAAGCATAAAGATGAAATGATTTGTCTTAAAGTCACCCTGCTGGTGATAGAACTAGATCTAGAATCAAGGTTTTCTCACTACAGACTTGGCACTCCTGTGCTTATACTGTGGTACCTCCACTTAGCTCCAAGTTGACTAAAAATTAGTATACAACAATATATAAGGGAAAGGTCCATAAATGCTTGGAAATTGGATATATTTTTCCACTTGGTAGGCAAATAGCACTTCAATTTGGCCTAAATCTGAAGCAGAAATTATTGGAAGAATCAAAAATCAAGGAATTAAACAGACTAATAGATTGAGACTTTTAATTTTAAAAATAGCAAGCAAATTTAAATAGAGGAAAAACTGACAGTGCAGCACCATTGTTTCTCTATAATTGCTTTGCCTGTGATCAGATTTGTTTATTTCTTGAAATAAGATAGTTTTAACATGCTATTAGGGGAGCTAGATGGCACAGTGCATAAGAGTCAGAAAGACCAGAGCTCAGACACTTATTTGCGACTGTGACTCAGGGCAGGTCACTTAATCTGTGCCTGCATAAAAAAAAAAATGCAGAAGTGACTAGCAGACCACTCCAGTGTCCTCATCAAGAACATCCTACATATAATTGTTTTACTGGTACACAAGGAGGTGAATGTGACTCAATGACTAAACAACAGTAATACACTAACAAGAAATAGGACATGTTCCTGCAACTGACATAGAAACACTCACACACACCAAAAAAAATGACTTTTAAAAGATAATTCTTATTTTTTTTTCATTTTGGCATTACTTTTGTTTTGTAGCTCCTCTTCCACATTTGACTTCAGATGATGTTGATAAAGCCTTACAAAATTCTCCACGGTTAATGCATGCTAGAAACACAGGTATTGTTGGCTTTGTTCTCAAATCTTAAAGATGTCTTAATTAATGACCTTTTTCAAGCATAGAATTGTTGATTGCTTTTAAAAAAAGAGGAAATGCTCAGTCCACAAAGTAGAGATAGCACTTTTAGAGTTATACTTTTCCTTGATGAATGGAGGTGAGGCTCCTCTCCAATGCTAGAAACTTCATACATATATCTTTTTTAGGTATTATTATCACACCCATTTTATTTTATTTTTTATGAAAGCTTTTTATTTTCAAAAATATGCATGGATAATTTTTCAACATTGATCCTTGTAAAACCTTGTGTTCCAAAATTTTCCCTCTTTCCCCCTCCATCCCCTCCCCTATATGGCAAATAATCCAATATAATACATATATCTTAATGAAGAAGAAGTCCTTTAAACTTTCTAAATGGCTTCCAGGGGTGGGGAAAAGATGGAGGGAAATGGGGGTGGTATAATGACAGTCTTGACCAAAAGATTAGATTACCTAGAAATGCAGAATTATTTTTAGGTCAAAAATGCTGGATAATGATCAAGGTATATATGGATTTATTCTATGTGCTGATCTATAAAAAATGAAAAGTATGTCTGAACTATTTTAAAATCATTTTTAGAAATCAGTCACCATTCCCATCTTCCATATGCTCCTTATTCTAAAAGGTTATTTAAAAATTCTCTTTAGTCCTAAAAGGATCATTAGATAAAGTTGTTATTTTGTTTTCCCTTTTAACTTCTCTCAACTTCAGATTATATGAATATGTGAATGACAATTTAAAAAATTGTGTCATTTTAAGAGAAGTTTTGGTATGTATTGAACAATTCATTTCTAACTAAACATACATTTTGTTGACACTATTATCTTATGTATCTAAGTCCAAAAAAAAAAACCCAATGAAAAAATTTTTATGTCATGCTTCATGTTAGCTAATCTTTTATTTTCCATTTTATTTGTATATACAGTTAGAGTGCATTGTTCTTTTATGTGTATCTACATATACATATGCACATGTTTACTTCTATACGTATATACATATAAATATGTAATGTGGTTACCTGTTAAACTCCATAAGCTATTTAAAATAGGTTATTCTGTAAATGGAATCCATGAAAGCTGATAGAGTATAAGTGATAGAAACCAACAAGCAAACAAAAATATTTTTATATGAAAATGTATAATAATTCAAATTCCTATAACACATACATGAATAAATACATGTGTATTTGTATACACATACCATATTCTGAAATTTAATTCAATTTATTTCATGGGCCATTAGGATAAAGAAAAAATCATCATTTAGAAGCTAATCATTTTGAATTTTGATTATTTGCTTTGTTTCTAGGACCTTAAGTGTTATGCTTCTTTGGAATGGAAAAATAGAAACTTATTAGGTGATGAAATAATATTTTAAGTGTATTTATTACTCAAGCTTATTAATGTTTAGAAATTATAAATAAATGAAAAATGGCCATTTTCCTTCTAAAGAGAGAAATCTATGGGTGCCAAGAAAATTTTCTTTTCCTTATGGTTTCATAATTTTTAAGTTTTCTTTAAAGCTCTTAAAAGATAATTGACAATGTCAAGTCATTTGTGATTTCATAATTTTGAATATTCCTAAATATAGAAACTCTTGAAGGAGCCAGGTCTAAAACACTTTGACAAGCAAAATTCTAGCCTATATATATTGAATCCTTTTATTTTGGCTTCTTTACAGACTGAAGCAAACAGAAGAGGAAAAAAAAAACATCTTGTCCACATTAAGATGGAAATTTGAATTAATTTTTAATACATTATGTAAACATTTGTAATTCTTTTTAATTAAATATAAAATATGCTATAGAATGTTGTGCAAGTATTTGAATACTTTGGAAAAGTTTCTACTCTTCCATTTATTGATGATAGCTATGTCAGGAAATTATAAAGTTAAAACTAAAAGCATTTTATAAATAATGTAACATGAAAATTCCAGAACTTCTTCTTTTTGGAATTTATTCATGGCTCATGGAGATGTATAATTATTCTTGTCTGTTTAAAGTAGACCTTGATAATTTTTTTAAAAAAGAACATTATATGTTTTATCTTTCCTTCTGTCTGTAGGAGGGGCCACTTTTATTTTCCCAAACACTTCAGTATATCCTGAATCCACACAAAGAATTGCATCTAGGCCAGGTATGAAAATTTCAGTTATTTGACCTCTTCATTATTATATTTTTTCATATTCATGGGATATATAATGCATTTGAAATAAATATGATTCATTGAACCATGGATACTCAGTCTACATTTGTTGATTTTTTTCAGACCAAATTCAAGTAACAAATTTCATTCACAAAGTGTATCAGACTCAAAAATTACTTTAAATATTTTAAATAACTACTCCAAAGAGTAAGAGAAAATTATTTCAGTATATGTGGCATTTAGTAGTCTCTTTCAATGAACCAGAGGGAGGAAGAAAGGGAGGAAGAAAAGGACGGCTGGAAAAAGAAGGAGGGAGAATATTAAACACTGGAAACATAAATACAATCAACCAAAATAAAAGCTACTCTCTCTGAATAAAGGAAATATGGAGGTTTCATTCCAGGCAAATAAAGGTGAAAGCTCATTTTTCAGTTACTGATTTCCTAGGGATAAAGACCAAAGCTGTACCCAAAGTGAGATGTGGAGTAAGAAAGGTTTAGGGAGGTGAAAGAAAGGAAAGATGATAGAAAGCAGGAGGTGGAGATAGCTTAGGATCAGAGGAACACAATTTCCAAATCAGTTAATGATTTTTAAAGAAAATGTATATAATTAACACTATATTCATTAATAATAATATATTGGGAAATAATGAAAAGGAAATGGCTT
Source organism: Myrmecobius fasciatus (assembly GCA_023553655.1). NCBI lineage: Eukaryota > Metazoa > Chordata > Mammalia > Dasyuromorphia > Myrmecobiidae > Myrmecobius > Myrmecobius fasciatus. The sequence goes on along the minus strand of JAJPUD010035058.1, from coordinate 2,554 downwards.
TAATATCACCAATGCATTCATTTATGACTGAGAATTTATGATTGAAATACAATATTGTCAATATAATATTATCATGAGACATAAATGCCTGACACAATTGACTGAATGCTAACTTTTGCCAACTGCCAACCGTCATTACTATCTCTTCTCTCTTTGAACAAAGAATAGACAATTAATTCTTTTGTACAAGAGATAATTCAAAACTTGAAGACAAAGATCATACTTTGTCCTCAAGTAAGTTTTTTTTGTCTAGGCTAAAAATCACTAGTGATTTTAGCCAGTCCTCACATGGCATGTTCCTGAGGCCCTTCACCATGATGGTTTCCCCTCTCTTGGACACTCTTCAGCTTATCAATTTCCTTCCTAAAATGTGGTACCTAAAATTGAAGTCAGTATTCCAGATATAGTCTGACATTTTCTTACCTGGTGATACCTGATACATTCTAATGATTCTGAACCCTTCTACAGCAACATCCAAACTCCATTCCCACCCCCACCTCCTGATTCTTTATTCCCATTTCCCTCAACCCTAACACCTTAAAATTCCAACCACACTCCTTTTCCATTGTCCCCTTTCCCACTGTTACCTTTGGAATACCTCTTCCTTAGGTAACAAACTTTACTTTATTCAAAATCATTTTATCTTCCACTCCTATCTTCTGACAATCACTGAAACTTGACTCCCCTTGAAGCCATAGCCTATCTGGACATCCTTTTCAGTGCTGGATGTTATCTTCATTCATTCCCCTTGGCTCACTGATCAAGGTAGTAACTTTATATTTTATATTTTCTTCTTATCTTGCAAAAAATTGAGGGAATTCATTGTCACATTACTCAAACACCTTCTGTTATTATCTCTTTCTTCAGCTTTGCCTCATGTGACAAATTGACTCTACTCCTTTATTCTCATTCTTGTCACTTATCTTCCCTCTCCCTCTGTCTACTGGTTACTTCCCTCCTACCTAAGACATGATCATATCTCTCCAAACAAAACCAAAACCAAAAAGTTCTCATATGATTTTTCTATCCCTTCTAATTGTTATCCTATATTTTTTCTGTCCTTTGGGTTCAAACTCCTTGAGAAGGCTACATATAACAAGTGCTTCCACTTTCTTTCCTATCCTTTTTTTAAAAAAATAGTATTTTATTTTTTCCTAGTTACATATAAAGACAATTCTTAAGATTCATTTAAAATTATTTTTGAGTTCTATATTTTCTTCCTCCCTCCTTCACATCCTTAATCCCTATGATAGAAAATAATTTGATATAGGTTACATATATGCAATCATGTTAATTATATTTCCATATCAGTAATGTAAAAAAAAAACAAGTCAAAAGGGAAAAAACATGCAAAAGGTTTAAGAAAGTGAAAATAATATGTTTTAATCTGCATTCAGAATCCATCAGTTCTTTCTCTGGATGTAGATAGCATTATCTATTCCTCTGGAATTCTCTTGGATCATTTTATCACTGAGAAGAGCTAAGTCACTCATACTACAATGCTGCTAATGTTGCATACAATGTTTCCCTAGTTCTGCACATTTCATTTTGCATCAGTTCATATAAGTCTTTCCAGGTTTTCTGAAATCCAACTGCTTATAATACTTTCTTATAATACAATAGTATTCCACTACATTCATATACCATAACTAGTTCAGCCATTCACCAATTGATGGGTATCCCCTCAAATTCCAATTCTTTGCCACCACAAAAGAGATGCCATACATTATTTTGTATATGTAGGTCCTTTCCCCTTTTTAATGATCTCTTATGATATCTACCTTGTAGTGGTATGGTGGATCAAAGAGTATGTACAGATAGTTGCCCTTGGGCATAGTTCCAAATTGCTTTCCAGAGTGGTTTAATTAATTCACAACTCCACCAACAGTGTATTAGTATCTCAACTTTCCAACATTTATCAATTTTCTTTTTTTTATCATATTAGCCAATTTAATAGTTTGGGTAGTATCTCAGAGTCTTTTTAATTTGCATTTCTCTAATCAATAGTGATTTAGAGAATTTCATATGACTACTGGTAATGATTTCTTCTTCTAGAAACTTCCTATTCATATCCTTTTGCCATTTACCACTTAGGGAATGACACTTTTTTATTTAATGTAATCTAAATTATTTATTTTACTTTCCAAGATCCTTTCTATTTTTTACTTCATCATAAATTCTTCTCTTTTATGTAGATCTGATAGATAGCATTTCCCCCTAAATTGCTTATGTTGTCACATTTTATGTCGATATCATATACTCATGTTGATCTTATCTTGGTGTCAGATTTTGGTCTATACCTAGTTTCTGTTAAACTGCTTTCCAGTTTCTTCAGCTGTTTTTGTCATATAATATCATATGTCACATTATATCATATCATCCTCAAAGCTTAGATCTTTGGGTCTTTTTTTTTTTTAAATTTTATTTTATTTGCATAACATATGTGTGGGTAATTCTTCAACAATAACACTTACATAGCTTTCCGTTAGAAATTTTTCCCCCCAACTTCCCCACCCCTCCCCTAGATGGCAGGATATCCACTACATGTTAATTA
>JAJPUD010035057.1:0-10513 GCA_023553655.1 Myrmecobius fasciatus | reverse complement strand
GACCACAATATAACATTTTCATGCTTTCTATTGATGCTTGCTTGCATTGTGTTTCCTTTCTCTGATGTTCTTTTTTTCTTGTAGATAGGATTTTTCTTGCACAACTTGTCAAGTATTTTAATATAATCAGCATATAGTGGACTTCCTGTCATCTAGGGGAAGGGAGGAAACTGGGGGTAATATTTGTAATGGAAAGCTTTGTAAAGATCAATGCTGAGGAACTACCCATACATATGTTATACAAATAAAAACCTTTAATAGAAAAAAAAAGAAAAAAGAAAAAGGAAAAACAAATCTTAACATTGCTATGTGCTCCGCAGAACATCAGGGAAGAATGAAAATATGTAAGTATAAATTTCTATTTCAAGAAAATATATATAATAATAAAAGACATAATATTCAGGATTGTTCATCTTTTCTTTACTTCCTTGTATCATGTTGTTTTGTTTTTTGCTGTGACTCTGTACTTTATATTTTTTTCTCCTATTATTCTCCTCACCTACCCCAAGCAGGCTATAGTTAAGTACAGATATATTTATGTATACATATATGTATGTATGTATATACCTGCACACACAGCCATCCAAATATATTATCTATATATCCACATGCACATTCTTACATGTATACCTACACACGTACATATAAATACATATCCCCATACATTTAGATAGATAGATTTGTATCTGAAACAATATTAATAAGGCTGACATACATCAATGACTACTATTTTTCCCAAATAAATTCTACTCCTAATCCTTGTTACTATTTCAGTTCTATTCCTTTACTTAATCTTCCCCACCCCATCCAGAGATCCTTCCCTTATCTTCTCCTCCACCTCTTCTCTCCTTCTTTATCCCTTTATTCCATTTAACCTATGTATCTTATTCCACTCCCATTAATCTAAAAGCTATTCCATACTCTCCCTCAGTGCATTTTGTTTCTCTTAAACAGAGACATATACCAAAAGTGTAACTTCTTGCATAAAGTCAACCTGGAAGGCAAGTATGAAGAAAGTTAAGGTTTTATACTTTGTTCTGGGACAAAGATTTGCTAATGATATATAATTCACTAAGATCTGATCTTGTGAAAACAGGAATTGTGAAAAATGAAAGGACGAGAGTTTAAAATCATATGAGTGCGAAAATGAATTTGAATGTGAGGACGGGTAAGGAAATACATTTAGAAACAAATATGCCAAAGTATTCTCACCCCAAAATAGACTCTGATATATTAGTTCTGATCTAGGAAAGAGATGTGAGAATCATGAAGATATCTGAAATTCAAAGCCTTTGTAAATCTATACTCATTGCCACATATTAAAGCAGTCTTTTAGTTAGATGAACATTGTATTTGTGTAATATATTATATTTCCCAGCTATATATTTAATGTATATATATATATTTATATAGTGTTCTCTATATCCATACACACATATGTGTTTATATGTAAATATATGTGTATATGTATATATCCATATACATCTCTCTCTGGTTCAGTGTGTATATACAAATATAGATATATATTACACACACACACACACACACACACACACGCACACACACACATGCACACACACACATACACACACACACACACACATACACACACATACTAAACCAGAAGGAGTTGACTAGGTCCATAGCAGGAATTAAGTTGAAAAAAACAAAAGAAAGGTGCTCATTTTATGTTTTTTTAAATTTAATTTTTAAAAAATATTAAAGCTTGTAATTTATAGAACATATGAGTAATTTTTCAACATCACTTTTTAATATTCCAACATTACATTTGTAAAACTTTCAGTTCCAATTCATAGTTGTTGTGTATAATGATCTCCTGGTTCTGCTCATTTCACTTAGCATCTGTTCATGTAGGTCTCTCCATATGTCTCTGAAATCATCTTGGTCATTTCTTACAGAACAATAATATTCCATAACATTCATATACCATAATTTATTCAGCCATTCTCCAATTGATGGACATCTACTCAGTTTCCAGTTTCTTGCCACTACAAAAAAGGCTTCCACAAACATTTTTGCACACATAGATCACTTTCCCTCCCTTAAGGTCTCTTTGAGATTTAGGCCCAATAGAAATACTGCTGGGTCAAAGGGTATGCACAGTTTGATAACTTTTTGAGCATAGTTCCAGATTGCTCTCCAGAATGGTTGGATTCGTTCACAGTTCACAACAATGTATCAGAATCCCATTTTTTCCACATACCCTCCAACATTCATCATTTTCTTTTCCTGTCATCTTAGTCAATTTGAGAGGTATGTAGTGGTATCTCATAGTTGTCTTAATTTGCATTAAGTTGCATTTGGAGCAACTTTTCACATGACTAGAAATAATTTGAATTTCAGTATCTGACAATTGTCTGTTCATATTCTTTGACCATTTATTAATTGGGGAATGGCTTAAATTCATACAAATTGAGTTAATTCTCTATATATTTTAGAAATGAGGCCCTTATCAGAATCTTTGAATGTAAAGATGTTTTCCCAGTTTATTGCTTTCATTTTATGTGGTTTTATCATGGGTGAGATTTTTTTTTTGTTCACTACAGAAACTATTTAAAGTTTTGAAAAATAATTTGGAGAATGTAATTATCAACAGTAGGAATTTAGGATTTCAAAAGATCAAAATATTAAGATGAATAAAATAAAGAAAATAAACACTAAAAATGAATATTTCCTATTAAAACAATAGAGATGTCCACTGCTATTCTAACAGGAAAAGTTCCTTTTGTTGATTAGTTGTCAATCGATAAACCAACAGGTATTTATTAAGATCTTGCATTGTTTTAGATCCTGGGGATTCAAATTCAAAAAAATGAAAGAAATCCTACATAGATTGAGTTTACATTCTAATGGGTGAGAAAACAAATGCATGTCAAAATATATGCAACTGGAATACAAAGTTTAAAAATTCACATATACATAAGATATTTTGGAAAAGCATGTCAGTATGAGGAATCATGAATCCATGTGCTGATAGTACCTGAACTATATCTTAGAGGAAAAGAGGGGCTTTATGAAGAAATATAAGGAAGAAATTCATTCCAGGCACCTGGGATAGAAAGGACAAAGGCAGTGAAACAGGAGATGGAACTGAACTAGGAACTAGGAACAGAGAAACCATTGGTTTGGAGTATGTAGGAAAAGCAGTAATGTCTGATGGAGGGGAGAGATTAGGTTGGGGCAAATTTTCATAGGGCTTTAAAAGCTAAACTAAGTAATTTACAATTAATTATCCTCATTTTTATTTGCTTTATTTTATTTTTTTTAAACTTTTTTTTCCATTAAAGCTTTTTATTTGCAAAACATATGCCTGGGTAATTTTTCAACATGGACACTTGAAAAACTTTCTATTCCAAACTTTTCTCTCCTTCTTCCCACCCCCTCCCCTAGATGGCAGGTAGTCCAATATATGTAAACTATGCTAAAATATATGATAAATCCAATATATGTATATATATTTATATTTATCTTGCTGCATAAGAAAAATCGAATCTAGAAAGAAAAAGAAAAACCTGAGAAGGATAACAAAGTGCAAGCATCAACAGAAAGAATGAAAATGCTATGTTGTGATACACCTTCAGATCCCAAAGGTCTCTCTCTGGGTGTATATGGCTTTCTTCATTACTGAGCAATTGGAACTGGTTTGAATCATCTCATTGTTGAAGAGAATCATGTCCATCAGAATTGATCCTCGTATAGTCTTCTATTTGTTGCCGTGTATAATCATCTCCTAGTTGTGTTCATTTCTCTTAACATCAGTTCATGTAAATCTTTCCAGGCCTTTCTGAAATCCTCCCACTGGCCATTTCTTATAGAACAATAATATTCCATAACATTCATACAGCATAATTTATTCAGCCATTCTCCAGTTGATGGGCATTCATTCTGCTTCCAGTTTCTAGCCAATACAAAAAGGGCTGCCACAAACATTCTTGCACATGTGGGGCCCTTTCCTTCCTTTATGATCTCTTTGGGATATAAGCCCAATAGAAACACTGCTGGGTCATAGGGTATGCACAGTTTGATAACTTTTTGAGCATAGCTCCAAATTGCTCTCCAGAATGGTTGGATCCTTTCACAGTTCCACCAGCAATGTATCAGTGCCCCAGTTTTCCCACATCTCCTGCAACATTTGTCATTATCTTTTCCTGTCATCTTAGACAATCTGACACGTGTGTAGTGGTACTTCAGAGTTGTCTTAATTTGCATTTCTCTGATCAATAGTAAATTGGAGCACCTTTTCATATGACTAGAAATAGTTTTAATTTCATCTTCTGAAAATTGTTCATATCCTTTGACCATTTATCGATTGGAGAGTGGCTTGAATTTTTATAAATATGAGACATTTCTCTATATATTTAGAAGTGAGGCTTTTATCAAAACACTTAAATATAAAGATGATTTCCCAATTTCTTGCTTCCCTCCTAATCTTGACTGCATTAGTTTTGTTTGTACAAAACCTTTTTAACTTAATATAGTCAAAATTATCTATCTGGTGTTCAATTAAGAGTTCCAGTTCTTCTTTGGACACAAATTCCTTCCTTCTCCACAGGTCCGAGAGGTAAACTATCTTATGTTCCTTTAATTTGCTCATAATATCACTCTTTATGTGTAAATCAGGAACCCATTTAGATCTTATCTTGGTATATGATGTAAGGTTTGGGTCAAGCCCTAATTTCTTCCACATTAGTTTCCAATTTTCACAGCAGTTTTTGTCAAATAGTGAGTTCTTATACCAAAAGGTGGGGTCTTTGCGTTTTGTCAACCACTAGACTGCTATAGTTATTGCTTATTTTATCCTGTGATCCTATCCTATTCCACTGTTCAACTACTCTATTTCTTAACCAGTACCAAATGTTTTTGATGACCACTGCTTTATAACATAGTTTTGATCTGGCACAGGTAGGGCACATTCATCAGCATTTTTTTTTTCATTAATTCCTTTGAAATTCTTGATTTTTTGTTCTTCCAGATGAATTTTGTTACTATTATTTCTAGATCTCTAAAATAATTTCTAGAGAGTTTGATTGGTATGGCACTAAATAAATAGATTAATTTAGGTAGTATTTTCATTTTTATTATGTTTTCTTGGCCTATCCATAAGCACTTGATATATTTTTCCAACTGATTAGGTCTGACTTTATTGGTGTAGAAAGTGTTTTGTTGTTTTGTTCATATAGTTCCTGACTTTCCCTTGGCAGATAGATTCCCAAATGTTTTATACTATCTACAGTTATTTTGAAGGGAATTTTTTTTTGTTATGTCTTTCTGTTGAACTTTGTTGGTAATATATAAAAATGCTGATGATTTATGCGAATTTATTTTGTATCATGTAACTTTGTTAAAGTTGTGAATTGTTTCTAGTAGTTCTTTAGCTGAGTCTAGAGTTCTCTAAGTATACCATCATGTCATCTGCAAAGAGTGATAATTTGGTCTCTCCATCATCTGCTCTAATTCCCTTAATCTCTTTTTCTTCTCTTACTGCCAAAGCTAATATTTCTAATAAAATATTAAATAGTAATGGTGACAGTGGGCAACCTTGTTTCACTCCTGATCTTATTGGGAAATGGTTTTAGTTTGTCCCCACTACATATGATACTTGCTGATAGTTTTAAATAGATGCTACTGATCATTTTAAGGAAAAGCTCATTTATTCCTATACTCTCCAGTGTTTTTAATAGGAATGGGTGCTGGATTTTATCAAAGGCTTTTTCTGCATCTATTGAGATAATCATATAGTTTTTGTTAATTTGGTTATTAATATAATTGATTATGCTGATAGTTTTCCTAATATTGAATCAGCCCTGCATCCCTGGTATAAATCCTACTTGGTCATAGTGTACTATCCTGGGGATGACTTTCTCTAATCTTATTGCTAATATCTTATTTAAGATTTTTGCATCAATATTCATTAGGAAAATTGATGTATAATTTTATTTCTCTGTTTTCATCCTTCCTGGTTTAACTATTAGCACAATATCTGTGTCATAAAAGGAATTTGGTAGGGCTCCTTTTCCTATTTTTCCAAATAGTTTGCATAGTAGTGGAATTAATTGTTCTTTGAATGTTTGGTAGAATTCACATGTAAATCATCTGGTCCTGGAGATTTTTTTTAGGGAGTTCATTAATAGCTTGCTCTAATTCTTTTTTCTAAAATAGGGCTATTTAAATAATTTATTACCTCTTCTGTTAATTTGGGCAATCTATTTTTTCTAGATATTCCTCCATTTCATTTAGATTATCAAATTTATTGGCATATGGTTGAACAAAATAACTCCTAATTATTGCTCTAATTTCCTCTTCACTGGTGGGAAGTTCTACCTTTTCATTTTTGAGACTAACAATTTGATTTTCTTCCTTTTTTTTCTAATCAAAATAACGGAAGATTTACCCATTTTGTTGGTTTTTTCATAAAATCAAATGTTAGTTATTATTTCAATAGTTTTCATATAATTAATTTTATTAATCTCTCCTTTTATTTTCAGAATTTCAAATTTGGTAATTAATTGAGGGTTTTTAGTTTGTTCTTTTTCTAGCTTTTTTTTTTAAATTTGTAATTTCAATTCATTTATCTTCTCTTTCTCCACTTTATGCAAGTAAGCATCTAGAGATATAAAATTTCCCCTTATAACCGCTTTGGCCATATCCCACCAATTTTGGTATGTTGTCTCATTATTGTCATTCTTCTGGATGAAATTATTTATTGAGGTCTATGATTTGCTCTTTCACCCATTCGTTCTTTAAGATTAGATTTTTTAAATTTCTAATTAACTGTTGGTCGATTTTCTCCTGGCCTTATATTGCATGTGATTTTTTATGCCATCATGATCTGAAAAAATACATGTACTATTTTTGCCTTTTTGCATTAGATTTTGAGGTTTTCATGCCCTAACACATTGTCAGTTTTTGTATCAATTCCTTGAACTCCTGAGAAAAAGATCTCCGAAGATGTATAACTTTTCTCACATTTTGTTTACCTCCTTAACTTATTTCTTATTTATTTTTTGGTTTGATTTATCTAGTTATGAGAGCAAATTTGAGATTCCCCACTAGTATCATTTTGCTCTATTTCTTCTTGTATCTCTCTTAACTTCTCCTCTAGTAATATGGATTATATACCACTTGGTGCATATATGTTTAGTATTGACATTGCTTCATTATCTATAGTACCCTTTAGTAAAATATAGCTTCCTCCCTTATCTCTTTTAATTAGATCTATCTTTGCTTTTACTTGATCTAAAATCAGCATTGCTACCCCTGCTTTTTTTTTGTTCACTTGAAGTATAATCAATTCTGCTCCAGCCCTTTACCTTCATTTTGTATGTAATAGTATGCTTTAGATGTGTTTCTTGTAAACAACATATTCTTGTATTCTGGCTTTTAATCCAGTCTCATATCTGCTTCTGTTTTATGGGAGAGTTCATCCCATTCACATTCACAGTTAAAATAAATAATTCTGTATTTCCTGCCATCTTATTTACCCAAAATTATGTTTTTCTCTTTCCTTTCTACCTTTTCTACTTCCCAGCATTTTGCTTTTGGTTACCACCTCCCTTAAATAGTCCTTCCCCTTTAGAGCACCTCCTCCTTTTTTTTACACCTTTCTCCTTATATTTGCATTTTCCCTTCTATTACTGTTTCCCTTTCTTTTCTCCCCTTTCCCTCCCACTTCCATATAAAGTGAGACTAGTTTCTCTGTGAAACCAGATATGTCTGATATTCTCTGTAGAGCCAAATTTGGTGAGAGTAAGACTCATAAATGCTCATCCCCATCCCTTCTTTCCCTCAATTATAATAGGTTTTCTTTGCCTCTTTGTGAGATGTAATTTCCATTATTTTACCTCATTTTCCCTCATTTTCCAGTATGATCCTCTTTCCAGCTCTAGTTTTTTTTTTCATATCATCAAAATAAAATCAAATTCTACTTGCATTATTTAAGTATATAATAGAAATGTAGCTCTCAAGAGTTCTTTCCTTTTCACTTTTTAATGCTTCTCTTGAGCTCTATTTTTGGAGGTCAATGTATTTTTTTTTTTTGTTCTGATCTGGTCTTTTCATTAGAAATAGGTGAAATTCATCTATATCATTGAATGTCCATCTTCTTCCCTGAATGATAATGCTCATTCTAGCTACATAATTTATTGTTGGCTGTAATCCAAGTTCCTTTGTCTTTTGGAATATCAGATTCCAGGCCTTTGATCCTTTAATGTGGAAGCTGATAGGTCCCAGGTGATCCTTATTGTGGTTCCTTGGTATTTGGATTGTTTCTTTCTGGCTACTTTTAATATCTATTCCTTTGTGCGATAATTCTAAAACTTAGTCACAATATTATTTGGGGATTTAATTTTGGGGTTTCTTTAAGGAGGTGATCTGTGGATTCTTTTGATAGCATGTACCTTCTAATTCTAAAATGTCAGAGCCGTTTTCTTTTATGATTTCCTGTAAGATAATGTCTCGGTTCTTCTTTTCATCATGGCTTTCAGGAAGTCTAATAATCCTTAGATTGTCTTTCCTAGATCTATTTTCCAAGTCAGTTGTTTATCCTAGGAGACATTTCATATTGTCTTCTATTTTTTCATTTTTTTGTTTTTGTTTGATTGATTCTTGAAGTGTTGTTGAGTCATTCCCTTAAATTTGCTCCATTCTAATTTTTAGTGTATTTTTTCTTCAGTTACCTTTTTTAAAGCTCCTTTACTATTTGGCCAATTGAAGTTTTTTTCATTGCCTTCTTTTTACATTTCACAAATTTTGATTTTCAGTGAATTGCTGTCTTTTCCATATCTCTTTTACAGGGCATTATATGCTTTTTCCATTCCTTCTTGAAATGATCTTATTCCATTTCCCCATTTTTATTCTCTCTTTTTTTTAGATTCCTTATGCAGTCTTCCAGGAAAGCCTTGGGAAATGGGGACCAGCTCATGTCTCCCTTTAGGGATTCCTCTGGAGTTGCTTTGTATTTAGGAACCTCAGGATTTGAGGTTTTTTCTCTCTCTCCACAAAAACTATTGTGAGAGTTCTTTTTTTTATTCATTTTTTAATGACTTGAAGTCTGTTCAGTGAAAAGGAGCTCACAGCTGCTTTAATTTGCCCTGGGGCAGTTCTGCTGATTGATTTCCAATACTGGATAATATTGGCTAAGTCTGGTATTCTTCCCAGACTAAGTGGTTTACAATTTACCTTTTTTAAAATGCAAATCTGCCAATCCACCTGTTTGTAACCAGGACAGAGTAATATAAGAGGCTCACAGAAGATTCCTAAGTGTGTGGAAGCTGCAATGCTCTGGCTCCTTACCTTAGCTCCCTGCCCTAGTCTCTTTGTGCTGTAGTCTGGTCCTGGCAGACTGTCTGAAAGAGAACTGTTCTGAAGTTCTTCCAAGGTAACTTCTTCTAGAAATGTATTGTACTGCAGATATTTGTGGGTTCTTTGACTTCAAAACAAATTTAGATGCTTAATCTGCTGTTGGTTTGAGAGAAGGTCAGAGGAGGTCACTGAGTGTTGTGTTTGTTCTCCACCAACTTGGCTCCACCCTCGATAAGATCTGCAATTTATCTTCAAGATAATAAGAGGCGGTCACTGAAGAAAATAATACATTAAAAATTAGAATTGAACAAATGGAATTGAATTAATCAATAAGACTTCAAGATTCAGTTAAGCAAAAACAAAAAAATAGAAGAAAATATGAAATATCTCCTAAGAAATACAATTGATCTGGAAAATAGATCTAGGAGAGACAATCTAAGGATAATTGGACTTCCTGAAAGCCATGAGGAAAAAAAAGAACCTAGACACTATCTTCCAGGAAATCATGAAAAAAAAAACAAAAAACTGCCCTGATTTTTTAGAATCAGAAGGCAAAATCACCATCGAAAGAATTCACTGAACATCTCCTGAAAGAAACCCCATAATTAAATCCTCAAGAAATATTATGGCTAAATTTCAGGACAATCGCAACAATGAAAAGATATTGCAAGCAGCTAGAAAGAAACAATTCAAATACCAAGGAACTGTTATTAGAATTACCCAAGATCTGTCAGCTTCCACATTAAAGGATCAAAGGGCCTGGAACCAGATATTCTGAAAGGCAAAGGGACTTGGATTATAACCAGGAATACAGCTAAAATGAGCATTATCTTCCAGGTAAGAAAATGGACATTCAATGGCATAGGTGAATTTCACCTATTTCTAATGAAAAGACCAGATCTGAACAAAAAATTCAACCTCCAAACACAGAAATCAAGAGAAGCATAAAAAGGTAAAAAGGAAAGAATTCTTGAGAACTATATTATTACTATGGGTATACTTAAAGAATGGGGATATAATTTGATTTTACTTTGATAATATAAAAAAGAATTTAGAGATGGAAGGGGTATCATACTGGAAAAAGAAAGAAAAGGAAGTAAAATAAGGTAAAAAAAAGTAGGTAAAAGTAAGGTAAAATCTCATGAAGAGGCAAAGAAAACCTAATATACTTGAGAGAAAGAAGGGAAGGGAA
>JAJPUD010035056.1:0-10513 GCA_023553655.1 Myrmecobius fasciatus | reverse complement strand
CTATGGAGATGGAATAAATTTATGTCCAAAGAAGAACTGGAACTCTTAATTGAAAACCAGATAGATAACTTTGACTATATTAAGTTAAAAAGTTTTTGTACAAACAAAATGAATGCAGACAAGATTAGGAGGGAAGCAATAAATTGGGAAATCATCTTTACATTTAAGGGTTCTGGTAAAGGTCTCATCTCTAAAATATATAGAGAATTGTCTCATATTTATAAAAATTCAAGCCATTTTCCAATCAATAAATGGTCAAAGGATATGAACAGACAATTTTCAGAGGATGAAATTAAAACTATTTGTAGTCATATGAAAAGGTGCTCCAAATCACTATTGATCAGGGAAATGCAAATCAAGACAACCCTAAGGTACCACTACACACCTGTCAGATTGGCTAAAATGACAGGAAAAGTTAATGATGAATGTTGGAGGGGATGTGGGAGGGCTGGGACACTGATGCATTGTTGGTGGAGCTGCTAACGGATACAGCCATTCTGGAGAACAATTTGGAGCTATACTCAAAAAGTTATCGAACTGTGCATACCCTTTGACCCAGCAGCATTTCTATTGGGCTTATATCCCAGAGAAATCATAAATGAAGGAAAGGGTCCCACATGTGCAAGAATGTTTGCGGCAGCCCTTTTTTGTAGTGGCTAGAAACTGGAAATTGAATGGATGCCCTTCAATTGGAGAATGGCTGAATAAATTATGGTATATGAATATTATGGAATATTATTGTTCTGTAAGAAATGACCAGCAAGATGATTTCAGGGAGGCTTGGAGAGACTTACATGAACTGATATTGAGTGAAATCAGCAGAACCAGGAGATCATTATATACGGCAGCAGCAATACTATATGACGATCAATTCTGATGGACATGGCTCTCTTCAACAATGAAATGTTTCAAACCACCTCCAATTGTTCACTGAAGAAAGCCACATACACCCAGAGAGAGGGATGTGAAATGTGGACCACAACATAACATTCTCATACTCCTTGACTGATGTTTGCTTACATTGTGTTTCCTTTATCTGATATATCTTTTGTGTAGATAAGATTTTTCTTGCAAAACAATGATAAGTTTGGAAATATGTATACATATATTCGATTTGCCAATATTTTAACATAATTAACATGTAGTGGACATCCTGCCATCTAGTGGAGGGGTGGGGAATTGGGGGGAAAATTTGTAACAGAAAGCTATGTAAGGGTTATTGTTGAAGAATTACCCACACATATGTTATACAAATGAAATAAAATAAAATAAATTTAAAAAAAACTTTAAAATAATTTCTTGGGAGTTTGATTGGTATAGCCATAAATAACTAAATTAGTTTGGGTACTATTGTCATTTTTATTATATTTGCTCAGCCTGCTCATGAGCACTTGATGTTTTTCCAAATCATTAGATCTGACTTATTTTTGTGGAAAGTGTTTTGTAGTTTAGTTTGTATAGTTTCTAACTTTTCCTTGGCAGATAGATTTCCAAATATTTTATACTATCAACAGTTATTTTGAATGGAATTTCTTTTTGTATCTCCTGCTGCTGAACTTTGTTTCTAATATATAAAAATGCTGATGATTTATGTGGATTAATTTTTAATCCTGCAACTTTGCTGAACTTGTGAATTGTTTCTAGCAGTTTTTTATTTCAGTCTCTATGATTCTCTAAATATAACATCATGTCATCTACAAAGAGTGATAATTTGGTTTGCTCATTACCTACTCTAATTCCTTTAATCTCTTTTTTCTTCTCTTACTGCCAAGGCTAACGTTTCTAATAAAATATTAAATAGTAATTCTGACAGTGGGCAACTTTGTTCCACTCCTGATCTTATTGGTAATGGGTCTAGTTTGTGCCCATTATATATGATGCTTGCTTATAGTTTTAAGTAGATGCTACTAATCATTTTAAGAAAAATCCCACTTATTCAAGTGTTTATAATAGGAATGGGTTTTGGATTTTGTCAAATGCTTTTTCTGCATCTGTTACAGTAATCATATAATTTTTGTTAGTTTGGTTATTAGTGTAATTTATTATGCTGAGTTTTCCTAATATTGAACCAGACCTGCATTCTTAGTGTAAATCATACTTGGTCATAGTGTATTATCCTGGGGATGACTTTCAGTAATCTTATTGCTAACATCTTATTTAAGATTTTTGCATTAACATTTATTATGGAATTTGGTCTATAGTTTTCTTTCTCTGTTTTCACTCTACCTGGTTTAGCTATCAGCACCATATCTGTATCATAAAAGGAATTTTGTAGTATACGTTCTTTCCCTATTTTTTCAATTAATTTATATAGTATTGGAATTAATTGTTCTTTGAATGTTTTGTAGAATTCACATGTAACTCCATCTTGTCTTGGAGATTTTTCCTTAGGGAGTTGATTAATAGCTTGTTCCATTTCTTTTTTCTAAAATGGGGCTATTTAAATAATTTTCTCTTCCTTTAACCTGGGCAATCTCTATTTTTGTAGATATTCCTCCATATCATTTAGATTATCAAATTTATTGGCATATAGTTGGGCCAAATAATTTCTAAGTATTGCTCTAATTTTCTCTTCATTGGTAGAAGGTTCTTCCTTTTCATTTTTGAGAATAACAATTTCATTTTCTTCTTTCCTTTTTCTAATCAAATTAACTAAAGGTTTATCTATTTTGTTTTTTTTTCATAAAACCAACTCACTTTAATTTATTAATACAATACTATTTTTTATATTCAATTTTATTAATCTCTCCTTTTACTTTCAGAATTTTCAATTTGGTATTCAGTTGAGGGTTTTTAACAAATCATAGAAACAATCAATAACTTTATCCAAGAGAATGTCAATAATAAGACAACACAACAAAATTTGTGGCATACGCCCAAAGTAGTAATAAGGGAAAATTTTATATCTCTAGATGATTACTTGCATAAAATAGAGAAAGAGAAAATGAATGAATTGGGCTTGGAACTAAAAAAACAAAACGAAAAAAAACAAATTAAAAACCACCAATTAAATACCACATTAAAAATCCTGAAATGAAAAGGGGAGATGAATAATATTGAAAACAAGAAAACAACTGCTAATAAATTTGATAGTCTAAATGAAATGTAGGGATATCTACAAAAATATAGATTGCCCAGATTAACAGAAGAAGAAATAAATTATTTAAATTGCCTCATTTTAGAAAAAGAAATAGAAGAAGCTATTAATCAACTTCATAAGAAAAAATCTCCAGCCCCATTTGGATTTACATGTGAATTCTACCAAAAATTCAAAGAACAATTAATTCCAATATTATTTAAACTATTTGAAAAAATAGGGAAAGAAGGTATCCTCTACCAAATTTCCCTTTATAGCACAGATATTGTACTTCTAGTTTCCCTAGTGAATATTGATGTAAAAATCTTAAATAAAATGTCAGCAACGAGATTACAGAAAGTTATCCCTAGGATAATACATTATGAACAAGTAGGATTTATACCAGGATTACATGAGCTGGTTCAATATTAGGAAAACTATCAGCATAGTCAAGTATATTAATAATCAAATAAACAAAAATCATATGATAATCTCAATAGATACAGAAAAACATTTGATAAAATCCAACAACATTCCTACTAAAACACTAGAAAGTATAAGAATAAATGGATATTTCCTTAAAATGATCAATAGCATTTCTTTAAAACCATTAGTAAGCATCATATATAATCAGGACAAACTAGAACTATTTCCAATAAGATCAGGAGTGAAACAAGGCTACCCGCTATCACCATTACTATCTAATATTATATTAGAAATGTTAGCTTTGGCAGTAAGAGAAGAAAAAGAAACTAAGGAATTAGAATAGGCCATCAGGAAACCAAATCATCACTCTTTGCTGATGATAATGTATACTTAGAGAAACCTAGAGACTCAACTAAAAAACTAATAGAAACAATTCACAACTTTAGCAAAGTTGCAGGATACAAAATAAATCCACAAAAATCATCAGCATTTTTATATATTACCAACAAAGTTCAACAGCAAGAGATACAAATAGAAATTCCATTTATAATAGCTTTCAATAGTATAAAATATTTGGGAATTTATCTGCCAAGGGAAAGTCAGGAACTATAAGAACTAAACTATAAAACACTTTTCCCACAAATAAAGTCAGACCTAATCAGTTGACTAAATATCAAGTGCTTATAGGTCATGTGAATATAATAAAACTGACAATACTACTTAAATTAATCTACTTATTTATTGCCAGACCAATCAAACTCTAGGAAAAATACTGACAAAGTTCATCTGGAAAGACAAAAGTCAAGAGTTTCAAGGGAATTAATGGAAAAAAATGCTGATTAAGGTGGTCTACCTGTACCAGATCTAAAACTATATTATAAAGCAGTGGTCATCAAAACCCTTTGGTACTGGTCAAAAAATGGAGTAGTCAATCACTGGAATAGGAAAGGATCATAGGACAAAAAAGGCAATAATTACAGCAAAATAGTGTTGGACAAACCCAAAGACCCCAGCTTTTGGAATAAGAAATCATGATTTGACAAAAACTACTTGGGAAATTGATAACTAGTATGGAAGAAATTAGGGCTCAACCCACACCTAATGCCACGTACCAAGATAAGATCTAAATGGGTTCATTATTTAGACATAAAGAGTTAATTTTTAAGCAAATTAGAGGAATATAGGATAGCTTACTTTTCAGATCTGTGGGGAAGGAAAGAATTTGTGTCCAAAGAAGAAATGGAATTCATAATTGAACACCAGATAGATAATTCTGATTATATTAAGTTACAGTGTTTTTTTGTACAAATAAAACTAATTCAGGCAAGATCAGAAGGGAAGCAATAAAATGGGAAATCATTTTTACATTTAAGAGTTCTGATAAAGGCCTCCTTATTAAAATATATTGAGAATTGACTCATATTTTTAGAATTCATGCCATTCTCCAATTGATAAATGGTCAAAGGATATGAACAGATAACTTTCAAATGATGAAATTAAAACTATTTGTAGTCATATGCAAAGGTGCTCCAAATCACTATTGATCAGAGAAATGAAAATTAAGACAACTCTAAGATAACAATCCCACACCTATCAGATTGGAAGATGACAGAAAAGATAATGATGAATATTGGATGTGATGTGGGAAAACTGGGACACTGATATATTGTGGGTTGAATTATAAATGGATACAACTATTCTGGAGAGAAATTTGAAACTATGTTGACAAAGTTATCAAACTATGCCTACCCTTTGACCCAGTAGTGTTTCTACTGAGCCTATATTCCAAAGAGATCTTAAAGGAGGGAAAGGAACCCACATGTGCAATAACATTTGTGGCAGCCCTTTTTGTAGTGGCAAGAAACTGGAAACTGCAAGGATGCCCATCAATTGGAGGATGGCTGAATAAATTATGGCATATGAACATCATGGAATATTATTGTTCTGTAAGAAATGACCAACAAGGTGATTTCAGAATGGCCTGGAGTGACTTGCATGAACTGATGATAAGTAAAGTGAGCAGAACCAGGTGATCATTATAAACGACAATAACAAACCTATATGATGATGAATTCTGATGGACATATTTCTCTTCAACAATGAGATATTTTAAACCAATTCCAATTGCTAAGTTATGAAGAAAACCATTTACACACAGGAGAAGCCTGTGGGATCTGAGTGTGGACCACAATGCAGCATTTTCACTCTTTCTGTTGATGTTTGCTTTCATTTTGTTTTTCTTCTCAGGTTTTGGCTCTTTCTAGATAGGATTTTTCTTGTACAGCAAGATGAGTGTATAAATATGTATACAAATATTGGATTTGTCATTATTTTTAATTTGCATAACATATGTATGGGTAGTTCTTCAGCATTGATCTTTACAAAGTTTTCCATTACAAATTTTACCCACAGTCTCCACCCCTCCCCTAGATGGCAGGATATCCATTACATGTTAATTATGTTAAAATACTTGACAAATCGAATATATGTATACATATTTCCACACTTATTGTTTTGTGATTCTATCCTATTCCACTGATCGACTACTCTATTTCTTAGCCAGTACCAAATGGTTTTGATGACCGCTGCTTTATAATATAGTTTTAGATCTGGTACAGCAAGTCCACCATCTTCAGCCTTTTTTTTCATTAATCCCCTTGAAATTCTAGACCTTTTGTTTTTCCAAATGAACTTTGCTACTATTTTTTCTAGATCTGTAAGATAATTTCTTGAGAGTTTGATTGGTATGGCACTAAATAAGTAAATTAGTTTGGGTAGTATTGTCATTTTTATTATATTCGCTCGTCCTACCCATGAGCATTTTAAGTTTTTCCAATTGACTAGGTCTGATTTGATTTGTGTGGAAAGTGTTTTGTAATTTAGTTCATATAGTTCCTGACTATCCCTTGGCAGATAAATTCCCAAATATTTTATACTATCAACAGTTATTTTGAATGGAATTTCTTTTTGTATCTCTTGCTGCTGAACTTTATTGGTAATATATAAAAATGCTGATGATTTATGTGGATTTATTTTGTATCCTGCCACTTTGCTAAAGGTGTGAATTGTTTCTAGTAGTTTTTTAGTTGAGTCTCTAGGATTCTCTAAGTATACCATCATGTCATCTGCAAAGAGTGATAATTTGGTTTCTTCACTACCTACTCTGATTCCTTTTATCTCTTTTTCTTCTCTTATTGCTAAAGCTAACATTTCTAATACAATATTAAATAGTAATGGTGACAGTGGGCAGCCTTGTTTCACTCCTGATCTGATTGGGAATGGTTCTAGTTTGACTCCATTACATATGATGACCCAGCAGTATTTCCACTGGGCTTCTATCCCAAAGAGATCTTAAAGGAGGGAAAAGGACTGACATGTGCAAGAATGTTTGTGTCAGCCCTTTTTGTAGTGGCTAGAAATTGGAAACTGAATGGATACCTATCAATTGGAGAATGGCTGAATAAAATATGGTATATGAACGTTATGGAATATTATTTTTCTATAAGAAACAACTAGAAAGATGATTTCACAGAGGCCTGGAGAGACATGAACTGATGCTAAGTGAAATGAGCAGAACCAGGAGAGTGTTATACAGGGCAACAAGAGTACATGATGATCAATTCTGATGGACATAGTTCTCTTCAACAATGAGGTTATTCAAACCAGTTGCTATTGTTCAGTGATGAAGATAGTCAAATGCATCCAGAGAGATGCCTGTGGGAACTGAGTATGGAGCACAACATAACATTTTAATGCTTTCTGTGAATGTTTGCTTGCATTTTGTTTTCCTGCTTAGGGTTTTTTTTTCCCTCTTTCTAGATGTGATTTTTCTTGCGCAGCAAGATCACTATATAGATAAGTGTACATATATTGAATTTGTCATGTATTTTAACATATTTAACATGCATTAGACTACCTGTCATCTGGGTTGAGGGTGGGGTATAGGAGGGAAAAAATTTGGAGCAAAAAAATTTTTTTTTGCAAAGGTCAATGTAGAAAAATTACTCATATGTTCTGTAAACAAAAAGCTTTAATTTAAAAAAAAAAGGATAAAATATTTGATCAAGTCATTCCCATTTCTCAAGAAGCTACATTGAACTCTATTGACTTTAGAATAAAATAGAATCTTGTCTGTTTGGCATTTTAAACCTTTTTACTATTTAGCTATAGCCTATTTTTTAAGATGTTTTTTATTATGATACTATATTCTGTGTTGTACCCAAACTGGACTGCTTTCTATTCTTCATATACATTTTATAACTCTCTCTGTATCTTTTTATCACAAGAAAAATTATTAGAATTGTATATTTTAAAAGGACTAATAGAAGAGACATAGATAGAGAGGGGGTGTGGGTATAAATTAACTCTGATGTGATGATATTAAAGGAAAAAAACAACATTAAGAGGTGGGGAAAGGATTGTAATGGGAGAAGAAGGAAATAAAATGGGATTAATTAGATAACATGAAAGATATAAAAGATCTATTATACCAGAGGTAAAGAAGAGAAGGGGATGAGCATTGTCTGAAGCTTCATATCATCAATTTTGGCTCAGAGAGGGAATAACATATTCACACAATTGGGTAGAGAAACCTTATCCTATAGGAAAGTAGAGGAGAAATGGGAAATAAAAGGGAGGAGCTGAATAGAAAGGAAGCAAAAACACTACATGAAAAAGATAAAAGAGGAAGGGTGATAAAAGGGAGAACATGTTGAAGGTCTAGTTGGTCACAAATAAAATACTAATAAGGAGGGACAGGAAAGGAAAACCGTATATACAGGAGAGAAAATTGGATGGAATGAAGTACAGAATTGGTAATCATAGCTATGAATATTAATGGGATGAATTCTCCCCTAAAACAGAAGCAGATAGCAGAATGTACTAAAAACCAGAATCCTATAATATGTTGTTTAAAAGAAACTCATTTGAAACACAGAGATATATACAGAGTAATCAAATTCCTAATAATGAGTGCAGGAAAAAAATAATTAAAACAATTGATAATTTAATCTGAGAGAATGACAATAATGAGACAACATAGCAAAACCTATAGGACACAGCCATAGAAGTTCTTGAGGGAAATTTTATATGACTAGATAGTTACATGAATAAATAAAATAAAATAGAGAAGATCTATTTTAGTGAATTGAGTATCAAACTACAAAAGCTAGTAATAGAACAAATTAAAAGCTCCCAATTAAATACCAAATTAGAAATTTTGAAAATCGGGGGCAGAGCCATGATGGCGAACTGCAGACAATGTTCTCTGTGACCTCCTGAGACCTTCCCTCAGACCCAGACAAATTGAGCCTCTGAACTGGTTTTGGAGTGAGGGCTCCAACAAACACTTGGACTACAATGCACTTCTATCAACAATCTTCTTTGAAAGAACACCAGAGAAGGTTAGCCTCAGGGGATCGGCCCCTGGCTGTGATCAGACTCCAGAGCACAGCCAGGGCGGAAGTCGGACAGAGGCGGCTTGAGGCACCCAGGAAGCCCCTGGGAGATGCCTGGGCCACTTTGCTCTGCTTGCGGGCAGGTGCTTTGGCAGATCTGCCTTTGGTAAAGGGTAGATTGAAAGCAGCTGAAAACGTGGTCCTAGAGCGGATTAAGCTGCCCAGCGTCAGCAAAGAGTCAACTCGGCAAACTGCCCCAGGGCAAATTGAAACTGTGGAAGTATTGCCTGCTGGTGACTGATACCTCAGCTGAAAAGCATGAGTAAGAAGCAGAAGAGAGCTCTCACCATAGACAGCTTTTTTTTTTTTTATTAATACTTTTTATTTGCAAAACATATGTATGGGTAATTCCTAAACATTAACCCTTACAAAGCTTTCTGTTACAAATTTTTCTCCCTACTCCCCACCCCTCCCCTAGATGGCAGGATATCCACTACATGATAATTATGTTAGAATACTTAAGAAATCAAATATATGTATAGTTATTGCATCATTTTTTTGTGCAGGAGAAATCATATCTACAAGAAAGAATAATCTGATAAAGGAAATACAATGCAAGCAAACCTCAATAGAGAACATGAAAATGTTATGTTGTGGTCCACATTTCACATCCCTCTCTCTGGGTGTATATGACTCTCTTCACCGAACAATTGGAACTGGTATGAAACATGTCATTGTTGAAGAGAGTGATGTCCATTAGAACTGATCCTCATAGAGTATTGTTGTTGCCGTGAATAATGATCTCTTGATTCTGCACACTTCACTGAGCATTAGTTCATGCAAGCCTTTCCAGGCCTCCATAGACAGCTTTTATGGAGAAAAAATAGAGTCCCCAGATCCTGAGATTCTGAAAACAATCCCAGATGAAGCCACAAAGTGGACTTAAGCTGGTCTCCCTTTCAGAAGGCTTACCTTGAAGATTGCATAAAGAGTCTCAAAAGAGAGCTAGAAGAAGAATGGGAAAATAAATTGAGATCAGTGCAACAGAGATATCAAAAACTAGAAAACAGGACTGGTGAATTGGAAAAAGACAACAATTCACTGAAAAACAAAATTGGTGAATTGGAAAAAGACAACAATTCACTGAAAAATAAAACTGGCAAAATGGAAAAAGAATGCATTGAATCAAGAAATTCAACTGGCCAGCTACAAAAGGAGCTGAAAAAGATAAATGAAGGAAATAATACTTTGAAAATTAAAATTGAACAAATAGAAGTAAATGACTCAATAAGACTTCAAGAATCAGTCAAACAAAACAAAAAAAATGAAAAAATAGAATAAAATATGAAATATCTCGTAGGAAAAACAAACGACTTGGAAAACAGATCCAGGAGAGACAATCTAAGGATTACCGGACTCCCTGAAAGTCAAGATGAAAAAAAGAACCTTGATGCTATCTTCCAGGAAATCATGAAAGAGAATTGCCTTGATGTTTAAGAATCAGACGGCATAATTGGCATTGAAAGGATTCATTGATCACCTCCTGAAAGAGACGGCAAAAGTAAAACCCCAAGGAATATCGTAGCTAAATTTCAGGACTATTGCACCAAGGAAA
>JAJPUD010035055.1:0-10514 GCA_023553655.1 Myrmecobius fasciatus | reverse complement strand
TGCTGATTGATTTATTTCCTTCAAGCCACCCTGGGAGGCAGCAGGTACAGTAAAAAGACAGGAGGACCAGTGTTCAGATCCTGGCTCCGTTTCTTACTCCCTATATTCTACCAAATTACTTGCCTCACTGGGCCTGAATTTCTGAGAAAGTGGGAATAAGTGGGAGAAGTCACCTCATCTTTTTCCCTAAATTTACTGATGAATGACTGTCCCATCGGACAGGTCACGGACAACAGTCCAGGAGTGAGATCCTACACTCCTCCCAAGGTTCCACGCTGCCCATCACCTGCTAATAATGATCTCACCCTTCTAAAGGTGGAGGATGCAGTCTGTCAAATGAGAGGGATGTGATGAGATGAATGAGTAACTTCTAAGGTTCCTTTCAGCTCTGAGCCCATGAACCTTTGAGCTTAAGTGTAATCCCCATGTTACAGATGAGGAGACTTTGCCTCAGAGTGGTTAAATGATGGATCCGTGGACATCTGTGGATCAGAGTACCCACTCTGGGACTTGGACTCATGTCTCTCACTCATTGCACTAAACTATTCTGCCCTTGTAGTTGGCATCTGCCAGGGGAAGAGGAAGCAGGCTGGATCCAGAGCCACAGGGACCCCTTCTTGTAGCAAGGTGTGCTGGCCTTCCCCACTGGAAGAGCCTTGTAGTGAAGGAGAAAACCCAAGACTCTCTTCTTCCTCCTCCATTTTCTCTCTCCATCCCTTGGAAAAAGAAGAGATGAGTTCTTCCAGGCCCAACCCGCAAAGCCATGGGGAATGGTTTGGGGAGCCAAAGGTCTCATGGTCCCCTCTCTAATGCCTTCAACACCCTCTCCTCCGCCACTTCTGCCTTTTAGGGCCTTAAACTCTGGTGTTGAGTACTACTGGGACCAGTTGAATGAGACAGTCTTCACCGTCCATTCCAACAGCAGGAACAGTGAGAGGCCTGGGTAAGTGTTTGGGGAAGAAGAGGGGAGCGGCCCGCTAGTGGTGCATGTATCTCTGTCAGTGTGTCTCTCTCTCCCTCTTCCCATCCCTCCCTCCCTCTCTTTGTGTTTTCTCCCTCTCTTTCCTAACATTCTTGATAGTATTTTTTTTTTCCCAATTATTTATAAAGATCATTTTCAACATTCGTTTTTGGAAGATTTGGAGCTCCAGATTTTTTCTCCTTCCCTCTCTCCCCCCAAGACAGCAAGCAATCCGATATAGATTATACACATACGGTCGTTTTAATTGTATTTCCACATGAGTCATGTGAAAGAAAGAATAAAAGGGGAAAAATTACGAGAAAGAAACAAGTGGAAACAGTCTGCTTCCATCTGCATTCAGTTTCCCTAGCTCTTTCTCTGGGTGCGGATGGCTTTTTTCATCCCAAGTCTTTGGGAATTATCTTGGATCACCACAATGCTAAGAAGAGCTAAATCGATCATAGTTGGTCATTACACAATCTCGCTGTTGCCGTGTGCAGTGTCCTCCTGGTTCTGCTCGCTTTGCTCACCATCAGCTCCTGTAAGTCTTCCCGACTTTCTGAAACTAGCCCGCAATCGGTTTTTACAGAACTATAATAGTCCATTACATTCGTAAGCCATTCCCCAGTGGATGGGCATCTACTCGATTGCCACTTTCTTGCTACAAACCTTTTTGCACACGTGGGTCCTTTTCCCTCTTTTATGATTTTTTGGGACACAGACCCAGTAGTGAGACTGCTGGATCCAAGGGGATGCACAGTTTGAGATCCCTTTGAGCATGGTTCCAAGTTGTTCTCCAGAATGGTTGGATCCGTTCACAGCTCCACCAACAATGCATTAGCATCCCAGTTTTCCCACATCCCCTCCAACGTTTATCATTACCTTTTCCTGCCATCTTTGTCAGTCTGAGAGGTGTGTGTTGTTTTAATTTGTATCCAAAAATTTGTAATCCAAAGTGTTTTAGAGTATTTGTTCGTATTTCTATAGATGGCTTTGATTTCTTCATCTGAAAATTGTCTGTTGGTACACTTTTTTGGATTTCTCTTAGCTGCTTTAGAGTTGTTCTGTCACCTCGCTTCGCCTGAGTTCCTGCTCAGTAGAGTGTGGAGGTCGCATGCCAAGCTCGATGCTGGCCCATGAAGTTGGCATGGGGCTTATGTTCCCCCCTGTGAAAGGCTGAGGCCTTGGCAAATAAAGGCAGACCCCGGGGCGACTGGAGAAAAGGGGCTGATGGCTAGAGAGAAAGCACCATGTGGCCTAGCCCGAGTTCCCTGTTCATTCCCCAGGACGGTCCAGCCCGAGGCCCTCCGCTTCCCAGAGTCACCTGAATCTAATCGGAGGGCGCCGAGCTGGGGTTTTCGTTTTCATTATTAATTATCCCGCTCGTCCGCCCATAGCCTCCTCGGATGCCGCCTCCTAGTTGGAGTGACCCTGGGCTCTCTGAATCTGTGCCGGCACAGCCCAAGTTCCCCCGGGTCCTACCACGCGGAAAGGCCTTGAGGGCAGGCCCAGCCTCCCCAGGTTCAGAAGGCTCAGCCCCAGCCCAGGGGGACAGTTGGGCCAGAGGCAGAACTGACACTGAGACCTGAGCGACCTGGAGCAGAAACCCTCTTCTTTCAAACTGGGGCCTGGTCGCTGCTTGGAAAGCCTGTGGCGCCGAGAATGGGGGTGCTGAGGGTCCGGGGAAAGCGGGCCTGACTTGTGTTTGTCTGTCTCTGTCTAGAAGCAGCAGAGCCACATGGAGGACGGACAGGGACATGGGCTTAATGAATGCCATTGGCCTCCAGCCCCGGCACCCGACCACTTCAGTGACATCTCAGGGCACCCAAACTTTGGCACCTCAGCTGCAAAATGCCGAAACACAGACGGAAAGGGAGGTACAGGAGCTGGGGGCAGCAGCCTCAGGGTCTGGCGAAGGTACGAGCTGTCCGGTGGGAAGGGGAGGGGTCGGCGCAGACAGTTAGCTGCGGGCTCAGACATCTGCCGGAGCCCAGCAGACAGTGGCGCTTTCCCTCAGTTGTCCCCACTATGTCCTTCGTCCAAGTAGCTTCTCCCTGGCCCGGGCTCCCCAGCCTGCTCGAGGAGGGCGATCTCAGGGTGACTTTCCCAGCTCCCTCAGCACCTCCATCTGTCCCAGGTGGAACTAGTGTTTCCTGGGAGCCAGAAGCCAGGCCAAGTCTCTTTGGACACCATCGTGTCTCACTCCCCCCTGGGGAAGTCGAGAAGTCGCTGGGATTCTGTGGTCCCACATTGCCCCTTGGGGCCCTGCTCCTGGCTCCCAGTTCAGAACGGGTCTGGGGACATACAGCCCCATCCCTGCCCATTCTGATTCTGGCCTGGCAAATCCAGGAACCCTCATGGGCTTGGGAGACAGCCTGCCAGACGGTGGGCATAGCACAAGGGTCTTTGCTCCAGCACGGATTTAGACAGAGGCTGTGGCTGCAGAAAGGGGGCTCGGAAGCCATCGAGTGAGGACATCTACCCCCCAACAGTCTGCCCTTCAGCCCTGGGAGGGAGAACCCCTTCTCTGGCGCAGCTCTCACCTTCCTGTCCCGGCTCCCGGGGCCAGGCCGAGCGAGCCCAGCGGACGGCTTCTTCCGTTCTTCCCAACGCTTCCCCTGCTGGCCAGCCCCTTGGGTGGGCACCGTCAGCCATAGCTCCCATGCTGGGCTCTGGCCTGGCACGTGGCAGAACTAATTAGCACTTTGAGACGGCAGCGCCGGAGCCCCTTTGGAGTCTGTGTTGCTCAGCCTGTTCTCACTCCCAAGCTCTCCTGTCCCCCTTAAGCCAGCCCGGACTTCAAACGAGGCAGCTGACAAGCTCACGTTGGTCGGGCCTGCCTTGAGCTCTGGCTACGAGAGAGCCCCGGGAGGGAGCGTGGTGGGGACCGAGCAGAGTCAGTAGTTTTCCCAAGTCGTCGTCAGGAAGGGTTTAGAGTCTGGTTCCCCGCAGGCAGCCGCCAAGTCCTGGCGTGAGCGCCTTCTGTGAGGGGCCCCGTCCCACTCCACACTCCCCGGGGCAGGGCCATGGGCAGCTCCTGCCTCCTGCGTCCGCGAGTCGTGGCGATTCTGGCCAGCGGAAGCCGTGACTCTTGGCCGAGAAGCTGCAGAGCAGACCAGCCAGTGTCCTGTGTGAGGGCAAGCGGGAGGTCTGCAGCCACCCTGCCCTGAAGGAGCCCTGCTCTCTCTGCCCAGTCTACCCACAGGGTTCACCGGTGGTGACAGGAGAGGGGGCTTTTGGTGGGCCTGGCCACAGCTGTTGAACTCCCTCCCTCCTTGCCAGCAGCAG
The DNA here is from genome assembly GCA_023553655.1 of Myrmecobius fasciatus. NCBI lineage: Eukaryota > Metazoa > Chordata > Mammalia > Dasyuromorphia > Myrmecobiidae > Myrmecobius > Myrmecobius fasciatus. Next base: position 6,265 of record JAJPUD010035055.1, on the reverse strand, counting down.
TCCCTTTGGAAGGCTCCAGTGAGACAAGACCGCGTGGCAGCGGGGGAGTGGATCGGGTCTGGGGGCAGCTGCAGTGGCTCTCACCATGGATTCTGTGCTCTCCAAATACTGTTTTTGGCCCACCGAGAAGGAAGGAGTGGCCATGAACCCCCTCTCTGGCCCTGGATTTCTCAGTCCTTGCAGCAGGAAGATTATCTCTTCACCCTGTCCCCCAGCCTACCAAACAAGCAGCAAAGAAAGAACTGGTTGGCAAAACATCCTGGGTGGGCACAGGGGGCAGGAAGGACCCAGCTCTGGATCCCCAGCCCCCAGAGCTGCTTACTCTCTCAGCTGTTAAAGGGGTTCCCCTGCGTCCTGATGGGGAAGGGGAGGCAGCTCATAATTAATGGGAAAAGAGCTGTACTTTTGCTAATTGCTCTCCCCTCCCTTCTTTCCCATCAGTCAGTGCACAAGGGTTGAGACCACTTCTGAATTTCTGCTTCTATAAAAATTTGGTGGGAATTGTTGAGCTCTTTCCAGAGCGTGTGCTGTGGCCATGCAGGGGGGTGCTCAGCTGCCTCTGGAGCTTCGGTCAGGGCCCCCCACTTCTGGTGAACAAGAGGCGGGGGTAATGTGGCTGGCTCCCAAATGCTGTGGTCCACCATTCCTGTCCCCTGGCCCTGACAGCCAGGAAGAAGCCTGAAGCCTCTCTTCCTCCAAGGGTCCTTGTCCTTCCCCACCCCTCTACTGCTGCATCCTGGGCCTTCAAGGCTCCCAGGATGATGAGGGGACCCGAGGGCTGATTGGGCCCAGAAGCCTCCACCCCAACCAATCCAGCTGCCTCCAAAGACAGAATATGTAGAATCAACACAGAGTTGGTGCCCAGAGACCCAGGGCCTGTGACTTCAGAATCCCTGGCCCCGTGGCCATTTCCCAGAGGACCCCAGGTTCTCTTCCCTGGGTGAGAAACGCAGTTTAGAGCAAGCAGGCCTGGGCTTCCTCCTGCCCTGCCACGGGCCCTAGCCTCTGCCCTGCTCTGTCCTGCCCCTGGAAACAGGCCACGGCAAAAGTCGATAGCTCACTAGGCACGGAGCCCAGCACCTTACGCCCGAATGCCGGCGGGACTCCTGCCAACCCAGCTCGTGTCCTGGGACAGTGCTGGGCGCAGCAGAAAGCGTTCTTGGAAAGCAGCAGGCCTCGCTCCCATTCAGGGAATGGTGGGGGTGGGCAGTGGCTTCAGCTAGCCAAGGGACGTCGCCAGGCAGCACCCCCCTCCCCGGGGTAGGACCCCGAGGGCTCTGGGGAGGTTTCAGGGTAACCCCTTTTCAGCACTGTCCTGTTAGAGATCCCTCCCGGGAAGGCAAACCCTTTAACTGAAGCCCCCGTGCTGTGCCTTCTCCTGGCCGAGGGGTCTTGGTGCCGAGGGCAGAAAAGGGCCAGTGCAGGCGTCCCCCCGGGGCCCGAGGCAAGCTGAAGGCAGCCAAATCCGGCCGCTTGCTGCCCGAGGAGCCTGGGGGAGCATGAGGAGAGAGGCTTGGACGGGGATGGACCAAGGGCGGCCTCAAAACCAACAAACAGAACCAAAACCCGGTCAACGGAAAATACAGAAAAGCAGGGGACGAGCCCGGGAGCTTGGCTCGGCCCTCGTGCTGCTGCCCCCCATGCTCAGGCAATCCGGCCCCCCCGGGCCAGCGCCACACAGGCCTCATGGGCACGCAGCCGGCCACTGCTGGGCCTGAGGGCTGAGACCTCCTTGTGACCGACAAGCCAGATGTCCCCCAGCAATGTCCATCCCACCCGTGGGGGAAAGAGCAGCCCCCTCAGATTTCACAGCTTGCCAAACTGAAGGTGTCCCTGCAAGGAATGGCTGAGCCCTGGGGTCCCAGAGGGGGCTCTGCTCGCTGCCCTGGACAGGGGGCTTCCTGTAAGACGGGGCCTTGGCTGGCGCCGTGGCTGACTCCCGGTGGTTTGGGGGCTTGCCGGGCAGGGCTGATGAGCGGGTATTGAGACGCCCAGGGCTGGGAGGCACTTGCTCTGGCTGCCAGGGTCTCACCTGTAAGACAGGCAAGTCAGACTTGGATGCTCTGCCACACCTGCGGTCTCCTGGAGATTTTATCAGTGCCTCGGTCGTCAGTCTTGGTCCCTGCCACGCGGGGACGAGGACGGGGAGCCTGCCACACTCCCACGTGCCCCTGGCCCCCTTTGCTAACCCCCCCCCCCCTTTTGCTCCTTTGTGCCTTTCAGGTGAGGGTCCAGAGTACGGGCCGGGAGGCGAAGATGCCCTCACCAGGATCCAGAGACTGATGGCCGAGGGGGGCATGACGGCGGTGGTGCAGCGGGAGCAGAGCACCACCATGGCCTCCATGGGAGGATTTGGCAACAACATCATCGTCAGCCACCGCATCCACAGAAGCTCCCAAACAGGCACAGAGCCGGGACCCGACAGCGCGGCTCCCCAGCCCTCCACCTCGCGAGGGCCGGCCCCCGAGCCTCAGGGCCGCAGCCTGCCAGAGCCGGAGCCTCTGGCGGAGCGGGGCCTGAGCCACCGGACGGGCACGGCCAGGCCGGCCTCCCCGAGCACTGTGGGACCAATCTCGTACAGTGACCTAACCAACAGCCACCCTCTTTCTGACAGCACCGGGTGCCCTAGTGGAGAGCCGAGGGACAGGTAGAAAGAGCGGTGCCCGCCGCTGCCGCCCTCACGCTGCCAAGCAGAGACCTGACCTCATAGCCCACTAGGAGCCGTGCCCGCTGAGAAGCTGCCGGCCACAGGGTCAGGCGGGCCTCATGGGCCCGTGGGGTGCTCCCCTCTGGGCACCGAAACCCCGGATGCGCCGAGGGGGGCTCATCTCTCCTGGGGCTGGGGGGTGGGGGAGGCCTAAAAGCCACATCTTCCAGCTCTGGGGAGAGCCTGCGGCGAGGACAGCCGTGTGGCCCCGGCCTGGCTGCTGGGGGGAGGAGGGTCCCGGCCCCTCTGGGACCTCTCCCGTCCCTGGGCCTCTCCACATCCCTCCCTTGGCTTTCTTAGCCAGAGGCTCCAAGCGGGAGCCCCTGGGCAGAGCTCTGGGAATAACTGGGGGGGGGGGGAGCTGATTCTGTGGTGATGGATGGGCTCAGTTCCCTTGCTTCCTGAGGATTTGTTCTCCCCAGGGCAAAGGAAGAGATCCAGGTTAGTGGGCAGGAGCTCACTCAGGGAGCTTGGGCCCAGGAGGGGCGGGTGGCAGGACAGCCTCCCTCTGGGTGGGTTCCCCAAGATCCTCCGCCAGCGCCCACCGGAGCCGGGGCTTCATGTGTCAGTATTAGGACCCTGGGCATCTGCCTGGCTCGGGCTGGGCAAGGGCTGCAGCTCCGGGTCAGAGGTTGAGGTATCAGTCTGTCCTGTCAGGTGTTGCATGTGAAATCTTGAACTGTACCTGTAGTTTCTAGTGGAGAAATCAAGGCTCGGATGATTTTGTTTTTAGTATAAAGAAACGTGATTTCCTTTCTGTTTGTAACTCATCATAGAGACATTTTGGTGGGAGGAGAGGGGGCTAGGCCAACTGCTAACAAGGGAAACACCAAAGATCAATGTCATTAAAATGATGGCTACCCTGCGCCCGGCGCTCTCTGTGTGCTTCGGCTTCGTCCCGGCAGGACCGCCCGTGCCCAGCCTCTAACCCGACCCTCGGCCAGGCTGCCCTCTGCCACCTGGATGACTGACGCCCCTCTGCTCCTCCCCACCCTCAAATGACTCACCCAGCCCAGGGAAGCTCAGGGCCGCTGCCCTGGCCAGGAAGGGCAGACACTGTTTGTGCCTGGGATCAACCAGGGAGAGGAGGAGTGACCTGGATCCCCTTCAGGGGCACCCCAATTCCCTCTGTGAGCTAGGCTGCACTGGCTGCCTCCATCCAGTGTCTGAGGGACCCCCTGGGGCCTCCTGCTTCCGCCCTAAAAGTGTGGACATAACGTAGGTGAAAGCACTCACCCACTCAGCCAGGACCACAGATGTGTGCCCTTCAGTGAGGGGCTAGTGCATTAGCTTGGGCCCCTTCTCCAAGGGCATAGGAAGGGAAACCTGCTCTCCTGCTGCCACTTCTATGCCCACCATCGTGCCCCCGAGGAGCTTAGAATCTAGCCTAGCAGACAGAATCCAAGAAATTGGGGGCTAGAACACTAACATGGCAGGGACCCCTAATTCTGTAGTCCTGAGGAAAGGAGGCTTTGTGGGACACGTGGAGGAAATGGGCAGCAGAACCACCCAAGGACCAGTTTGGAAAAGGCGGTCCCGGCTCCCCCTTTGCCACCCCCCCCCCAAGTCACTGATGAAGCTGAACATACAGCAGTGGCAGGAGGAGGCTGTGTCTAGGAGCCCCCTTTCCAAAAAGTGGCCGCCATAGGGTGCTGACCTCACCCTGGGTGAATGGGACTCCGCCTCCCCGATCCTCTGCCACCCAGCCCTGGGGGGGGCGGCGATGCTGCCATATGGAGGAGTGGCTGGTGCTCCCTGGGCTGCAGAGATGGGAGAAAGCAGCTCCGACGCTTCTCCCCTGCCTGGGATTCTGAAGGCCTTTCTTGGACCGAGGGGGGGGGGGAGAAGAGTGAGGACCCAGCTCTAGTTCATGGAAGCCCCCCTCCCCCACAGCAGAGCTCACTGCTTGCCCTGGAGCTGCTCAGTCCCTCCCCCTGGTCTTGGAAACCTCAACACTGAAGAACCTCCTTTGGAGCCGACTTCCCCTCCTCTTCTCCCCCCCCCCCCCATTCTCTAGGACTAAGATCCGGGGTAATATGCAAAGGGGGGGGGTTCTTTCAGGGCCTCAGGCAGGGAGCGCTTCTCCCCCTGATAAATGCTTCAGTTTCCGGAGGCCTATGCTGCTTATCTGAGGTCCTGCAGCTTGTGGCAGGGCTCAGAGGGGCACAAGCCGGCAGGGCAGTGCCCAAGGGCCTGCTGCCAGAGCAATCTCCAAGGAGGAGGGGCTCGCTTGGCCTGGCCCGCCTCTTGCCCGGGGGGCTTTTCCATGCTTGGAGGCTTCTCAGGTCCTGTCCCAGGTACAGAGAGCAGTTGACCCCACTTTTCCCGTTACCTTGGCGTGTGCCGGCAAACTCCCTCCCCTCCCCTCCCCTCCCCCCCTGCGTCTCTCCCCAGCCCTGGCTGTCCAGTCGCCTGGCAGCCCAGCTGGCAGGATCCCCGAGGGCGGAGGCTGGACGGGGTTTAGGCTGCTGTGCCATGGGCAGAACAAACCCGTTTGGGGCATCCCTGCGGGCCGAGGCCGGGGACCCAGGAAGGCCCTGAACTTGACCCTTCCCCCTTGCGTGGCGGGGGCAGTCTAGGTAGGCTGGGCGGCGGGAGCGCTGGGTTCCGGAGTGCTGAAGACCTCGGAGCCTTTAGGCACCCGCGCACCCGCCCCAAGCCAGGGTTCGTCAGGGTGCCCCGGGCTTACCACTGTGGGCCCCACACTGCCCCTGGACGGGCCGCTCTGCACCCAGCGCGCTGGCCTCCGTCCATCCCCAGCCGCACCCACCGAGTCCCCCCATCCCCGACGGGAGTGGGGAGCACTCCATTGGAAGGTCCCAGCATTAGCCCCAAGGGGGCCGGACCTGCGCCCAGCCCAGTACGCACTCCCACGTCACTGAAAGGAACGGGCGTGTGAAGGAAGGGTGGGGGTGCCCAGGCGCTCCTAGTTCTCCGGGGCCCCTGACACCTCCCCCCGCCTTCCACAAGCTTCCAGGTCCCCGAAGTTCTCGGGATGATGTTTCGGGACCCGCTCCGTTTGGCCGCAGCCGCACGGCGGCGATTCCGGGGCGACCCCGGCCAGGGTCTCAGCCTGAGCCCGGAGATGGGGTCGGACTTTGGGGACCCGGCTCAGAGCACCGGGCGCTAGTTGGGGGAGGGACTCTTCCCGGGGAGGGGGTCACCACGACAACAAGGACCCTCCCCCCAGCGCACGCGCCGAGATCCCCGGGAGGACCGCGCCCCGCACCCCTCGTCCTGCTGTAGCCCTGGGAGCCCCCACAGGTGCCCGCAGGCGCCCCCCGGCCCGACCCTGCTCCCGCAAGCACACAGCACCCCCCTTTCCCCTGGCTCCCTCAGGCACCCCCGGCCCGACAGGGAGAGCGCGCGGAGGGGAGCGCGCGGCGCGGAGGGACCGGGGGGGGGGGGGGGAGGCGCGACTAGGGAGGCGAGTGGGGCTGCAGCCGTGGGGCTGCCCCGCGGTGATTGGCTGCCTCCCCGTGACATCACGAGGATCGGGAAAAGTGCGAGGGTGAGCCAGAGTCGGAGCCACAGCCGCCGGGAGCCGCGGAGCGAGCA
>JAJPUD010035053.1:0-10514 GCA_023553655.1 Myrmecobius fasciatus | reverse complement strand
GCATGAACTGATGCTGAGTGAAACGAGCAGAACCAGGAGATCATCATGCACAGCAACAACAGTATTACATGATGATCAATTCTGATGGACATGGCTCTCTGCAATAAAGAATTGTCTCAAACCAGTTCCAATTGTTCACTGAAGAAAACCATACACACCCAGAAAGAGGGACATGAAATATGGACCACAACGTAACATTTTCATGATCTCTATTGACATTTGCTTGCATTGTGTTGCCTTTCTCTGATTCTTTTTTTTTTCTTGTAGATAGGATTTTTCTTGCATAACTTCTCAAGCATTTCAACATTATTAACATGTAGTGGACTTCCTGCCATCTAGGGGAGGGGATGGGACTGGGGGTAAAATTTGTATTGGAAAGCTTTGTAAAGATCAAGGTTGGGGAACTACCCATACATATGTTATACAGATAAAAAGCTTAAAATAAAATAAATAAATAAATAAAACTTAAAAAAAAAGAAAGAAAAACATCAGTTCTACTGAAATTATGCCCATTTTCTAAAGGTAATTTTTGAGAAACATATGTAAGCCATATGCCAAGGCACATATGTGCTTAGGCACATAAAATCAAAAACAAATAACTAAGCCTCAATTAGTTATGGAATTGAAACATGGATTTTTCAGAGATCACAATTTTAGTAATGGTAGTTATAACATGATATGAAATCTTGGCTTCTTGAAGCAGAATTTATTCTCACTCTAGTTAATCTTGAATGCTTGAACATCGCATTATAAATCCTCTGTGATCCATGTTGTATATTATACAAGTATTTGTAAAGCATTTGTGAAGTTAGTTGATGACCCATATTTTAATGAAGCTGATTAATTTATTGATAACGAAAAAAAAATTGTACTTTTCATAGGCAGTGCCCTGTGTGTGTGTGTGTGTGTGGTGTGTGTTTGTGCAGATTGGTAATGTAAATGTTTTTGAAAGTGAACATTCAACTTAGCCCACTCATGTGATGATAATTTTAATGTGCTTGAGCAACCTCTATTTATTTTTAATCAAGAATAGAATGCTATGTCTTTAATGTTTTGGATACTCAAGTAAAAAATTTTCTATAATCAGCTGAAAAGGGCTAAGAAGAGCCATCCCCTCTCATAACTTCTGCTTTAGTTGCCATGTTAATTCAAATAGTTATCTGAGAACTAGATTCCATTAAGTGGCTACTATTCAGAGATCTTCCTGGGAAATTTCATTTCAAAAATTACTTATTGAGTTCTTATTACCCGACTGGCACTATGCTAAGTAAAAGAGGAGGAATAATAAAACAAAACAGTAATTTCTCCAAAAGATTGTTTATTCTACTGAGAGAAAGTAAAATCTACATAATAGCTTGAAATAATTGAGAGAAAATGGGGGAGAAGGAGAGAGAGAGAGAGAGAGAGAGAGAGAGAGAGAGAGAGAGAGAGAGAGAGAGAGAGAGGGGTGAGAAAGAGAGACAGACAAACACAGACACAGACAGAGACACAGAAACAGGAACAGAGAGAGCAAAGAGACAGAGACAGAGAATGAGAGAAAGTCAGAGACAGAAAGAGATAGAGAAACAAAATGCAAAGCAATTTAAGGGAATCTTCAGGGCAGAATCAGTAATATCATACTGTAAAAAGTCTGACTGGAGCTATGATTTGAAGGAAACTATCTTTTTGTTACAAGGAAGTTTGGTTGTGGAGGATGGGAATTCCAGGCATACAAGAGAGGTGTAGTGCAAAGGGAATGACAATGAAAGGAGAATATTCTATGCAGGGAAATGAAAATAGGTGCCAACACACATACTTGCTGTGGTGGATGCATGATAGAAAGTGCTATGTTCAGTTCACAACAAATGGTTACAGTCATGTTGATTTCCTCCCAACGTGCCCTTAGACATTCCAAAAATGTCTTCCTCATAAGGACTTGGCTTTCTTACTTCAGAAATATTTCAACTTTAAAAACATGAAATAGGCACAAAAACAGCAAGAAAATAAGAACTTCGACTGAAGAAAGCTACTATGGAAAATGAAGGGAAAATGAAAATAGCAACTCGGCAAAGGACAAAATGCCTACCAGTGAAACCTCAGAATAAAAATGAATTAGTATTTTTTATTGAAACTTTTTATTTATAAAACATATGAGTAATTTTTCTACATTGACCTTTGCAAAACTTTCTGTTCCAAATTTTTCCCTCCTTTCCACCACCTCCTCCTCTACATGCCAGGTAGTCTAATACATGTTAAATATGTTAAAATAAAGAAATGCATACATAGATACATCCAATATAAGTATACATACCTATACAGTTATCTTGCAGCACAAAAAAAATTGGACCTAGAAAGAGAAAAGAAAAATAAAAAAGGCCTAAGATGGAAAACAAATTGCAAACCAACATCAGAAAGCATTAAAATGCTATAATATGATCCACATTCAGTTTCCACTGGCCTCTCTCTGGATGTATATAGCTTTCTTCATTACTGAACAATAGGAATTGGTTTGAATCAATTCATTGTTGAAAAGAACCATGTCCATCAGAATTGATCATCAATTGATATCAATCATAGTCTTGTTGTTGGCCACTTATAATGATCTCCAGGTTCTGCTCATTTCACTTAACATATCTATAGGTCTTTCTGAAATTATCTTGTTGGTCCTTTCTTACAGAACAATAGTATTCCATAATATTCATATACCATAATTTATTCAGCCATTCTCCAATTGATGGGCATCCATTCAGTTTCCAGTTTCTAGGCACTACAAAAACGGCTGCCTCAAACATTCTTGCACATGGGGGACCCTTTCCTTCCTTTATGATTTCTTTGGGATATAAGCCCAATAGAGATGCTGATGGGTCAAAGGGTATGCACAGTTTGATAACTTTTTGAGGATAACTCCAAATTGCTCTCCAGAATGGCTGGATCCTTTCACAGCTTCACCAAAAATGCATCAGTGTCCCAGCCTTCCCACATCCCCTTCAACATCCATTATTATCTTTTCCTGTCATTTTAGCCAATTTGACAGGTGTATAGTGGTACCTCAGGGTTGTCTTAATTTGCATTCCTCTGATCAATAGTGATTTGGAGCACCTTTTCATATGATTATAAATAGTTTTAATTTCATCCTCTGAATATTGTCTGTTCATATCCTTTGACCATTTATTGATTGGAGAAAGGCTTGAATTTTTATAAATATGAGACAATTCTCTATATATTTTAGAGATGAGACCTTTATCAGAACCCTTAAATGTAAAGATGATTCCCCAATTTATTGCTTCCCTCCTAATCTTGACTGCATTGGTTTTGTTTGTACAAAACCTTTTTCACTTAATATAGTCAAAGTTATCCATCTAGTGTTCAATTAAGAGTTCTAGTTCTTCTTTGGACAAAAATTTATTCCATCTTCATAGGTCTGAGAAGTAAACTATACTAAGTTCCTCTAATTTACTTATAATATCACTCTTTATGTCCAGATCATGAACCCATTTAGATCTTATCTTGGTATGTGGTGTTAGATGTGGGTCATGTAACCCTAATTTATTCCACACTAGTTTCCAATTTTCCCAGAAAATTTTTGCCAAATAGTGAGTACTTATCACAGAAGCTGGGGTGTTTGGGTTTATCAAATACTTAATTCCTATTGTTATTGGCTAGTTTGTCCTGTGATTCTATCCTATGCCAATGATCAACTACTCTGTTTCTTAGCCAGTACCAAATGCTTTATAATATAGTTTTAGATCTGGTACAGCAAGTTCACCATCATCAGCCTTTTTTTTTTTCATTAATTCTCTTGAAACTCTTGACCTTTTGTTCTTCCAAATGTTTGCTATTATTTTTTCTAGATCTGTAAAATAATTTCTTGGGAGTTTGATTGTTATGGTACTAAATAAGTAAATTAGTTTGGGTAGTATTGTCGTTTTTATTATATTCGCTCGGCCTACCCATAAGCATTTTATGTTTTTCCAATTGACTAGGTCTGATTTTATTTGTGTGGAGAGTGTTTTGTAGTTTAGTTCGTATAGTTTCTGACTTTTCCTTGGCAGATAGATTCCCAAATATTTTATCCTATCATCTGCTATTTGGAATGGAATTTCTTTTTGTATCTCTTGCTGCTGAACTTTGGTGGTAATACATAAAAATGCTGATGATTTACGTGGATTTATTTTGTATCCTGCAACTTTGCTAAAGTTGTGAATTTTGTGTCTAGTAATTTTTAGTCGAGTTTCTAGGGTTCTCTAAGTATACCATCATGTCATCTGCAAAGAGTGATAATTTGGTTTCCTCATTACCTACTCTAATTCCATTAATCTCCTTTTCTTCTCTTACTGCCAAAGCTAACATTTCTAAGACAATATTAAATAATAATTGTGACAGTGGGCAGCCTTGTTTCACTCCTGATCTTATTGGGAATGGTTCTAGTTTGACTCCATTACATACGATGCTTGCTGATGGTTTTAAGTAGATACTACTAATTAAATAATGAATTAGTCTTAAACCCAAAAAATCTTCTATGAGGAGCTCAAAAAGAATTTTAAAAGTCAAATAAGAGAGGTAGCAGAAAATTAGGGCAAATTAACAACATCTTAGAAGGGAAAGGACAACTAAAGACTGAAGAAAACAATTTCCTAAAAAAATAGTCAAGTAAAAAAAAACTCACTTAAAAAAGGGCATATTTAAAAATAGAATTAGGTAAGTTGAAAAGGGGTGAAAAAGTTAATTGACGAAAATCATTCCTTAAAAACTAGAAGTGGCACTCTATGAGATATCAAGAATCAGGGAAACATAATGAAAATAATGAAAAAAAAGCAGAAGAAAATCTGAAATACCTCATTGGGAAAAATTCACTAGGAAAAATAGATTCAGGAGAAAGATTTTAAAACTGTAGGGCTACATGAAAGCTATAGAAACTTCTTGAAAGGAATTATCCATGAAAACTGTCCTGACATTCTAGAAGCAAAGCGTGAAAAAGTCATTCAAAAAATCCATTGATCATCCTCTGAAAGAGATTCCAAATTGAAAATTTAAAAGAATATTACAGCTTAATTACAAAATTTTCAGGTCAAAACTAAAATACTACGAATAACCAGAAAGAAAAAATGCAAATATTGAGTTATCACAGTCAGGATTATATAGAATGTAGCAAATTCTGCTTTAAATGTTCAGATGTTCTGGAATAGCATATTCTGGAAATTCTTGAATTACCAGAAGGAATTAGCTATCCTGCAAAATTGAGCATAATTTTTCAGGGAAAAAAATGGATGCTCAATAACATAGGGGACTTCAAAATATTTATCATGAAATTACCAGAACTAAATAAAAATTTGATCTTCAAATAAAATACTTAAGAGAAGGATAAACAGCGAAGGGGAAAATGTGTTATTTAAAATTTATACTGTTTTCATCCCTATATCCGAAGATGGCACTTGAAAACTCTAGAAAAAGTATTTTTTATTAGGGCAGTTAGAAGATGGATACACAGACATAACATGTGGGTATAAGTTTACCTTAATGTAGTGATATAAAAAAATAAATTAAGGGATGGAAAAGAGTCTGTACCAGATCAGGTAAGTGAATTTAAAATGGGCTAAATTTGATCACATGAAGAAGCACAAAAGAGCTATTACAGTAGAAAGAAAAAAGGGAAAGTGATGGACATTGTTTGAACTTCAGTGACATCAGATTTGGTTCAAAGAGGAATTATATAGACACCCACCTGAGTATAGAAATGTATTGTACTCTATAAGAAAATAGGAAAAAAGGGGAAAGAAAATAGTAAGGGCAAAGAGAAGGGACTGAGAAGTATAAGGGGAAAGAGGAGGAAGGAGGGACAATGGAAAATAGGGCAAATCGGAGGAGGCTGTGTTCAGAAGGAAAACATTAGGGAGAAGGAAGAGAGTGAAAACGGAGACAAAAAAAAGTGTAATCAGGCAGAAATTAGAGTGTAGAGAAATACACAACTGGAAATCATAATTGGGAATATAAATGGGATATAATCTCTCATAAAATGTAAATTATTAGCAGAATGCATTAAAAAACACAATCATAAAATGTTTTAAAGCTTTTTTTTCAAAACACATGCATAGATAATTTTCAACATTCACCCTTGTAAAACCTTGTGTTCCAAAAATGTTCCTCTCCTTATCTCCTACTCTTACCCTAGATGGAAAATAATACAATTTATGTTAAACATACAATTCTTCTATACATGTTTCCACAATTCTCAAGCTACACAAGAAAAATAAGATCAAAAAAAATGAGAAAGAAAACCTTACCTGGTTTAGTTATCTGCACCATATCTATGTCCTAAACGGAATTTGGTAGGACTCCTTCTTTCTCTATTTTTTCAAATAATGTGCATAGTATTGAAATTAATCCAACAAATGGTTAGTAGAATTCACATATAAATCCATCTGGCCCAGTAGATTTTTTTTCTGAGGAAATTGATTAATAGCTTATTCTATTTTTTTCCTAAAATGGGGATATTTAATTAATTTTCTGTTCTATTAGTCTGAGAAATCTATATACTTGTAATTATTCATCCATTTCACATTAATTATGATATTTATTGGCATACATTTGGCACCACAGTTCCTGATTATTGATCTAATTTCCTCTTCATTTGTGGAAAGTTTTCTCTTTTCATTTTTGATACTAACAATTTGTTTTTCTTCTTTCCTTTTTCTAATCAAATTAAGTAAAACTTTATCTATTTTGTTCTTTTATAAAACCAACTCACTTTTGTTTATAATTCAATAGTTTTCTTATTTTTAATTTTATTAATCTATCCTATTATTTTGAGAATTTAAAAAATTGGTATTTAATTTGGGGTTTTTAATTTTAATGTTTTAGCTTTTTTGTTGCAAGCCTAATACTTATTAGTTTATTATATATAAAAGTTAAAAATTAATAACAAGGGATTTAACTAATTAAACAATAAATATTTATTAATTATTAATATAGATCTCTTTCTATATTTTATGGAAATAAATATCTAGAGTTATAAAACTTACTCTAAGAAATACTTTGACTGCATCCTATTAAAGTCTGTATGTTGTCTCATTATTGTCTTTCTCTTGCATGAAATTATTTAAACCGGATTAAAAATCAGAATCTTGTAATGTGGTGTTTGCAAAAGAACACTTTTGAAACCAAGAGATACAGAGTAAAAGTTAAAGGCTGAAGCAGAATTTATTATACTTCATCTGAAAAAAAAAGCAAGTGTAGACAAAGAAAATACAAAAGGTTTTTTTTTTGTTCTAATTAAAATTGATAAGGAAGAAAACTACATTTTGCTTAAGTGTACCATAGAACTGAAGTAAAAGCAATACTAAAACTATATGCATCAAAGACAATGCCATCCATATTTTGTTTTTATTTTTTTAAATTTTCTATAGTATTTTATTTTTCAAATGCATGGATAAAGTTTGTTACATTCATTTTTGTGAAACTGTGTTCCAGATTTTTCTTAATTTCTCCCTCACTTGCCTTCTCCCCAAGAGAGCAAGCAATTTGATATAGATTAAATACATGAAATTATTTAAAACATATTTTCAATTTGTCATGTTGTGCAAAAAAAATCAGACCAAATGAATAAAACAAAAACAAAAACAAAAAAACCCCCCAAAATGACTATCTAACAAAGAAATGAATATACTATGCTTTGTTCCATTAAGTCTCCACAATTTCCTCTCAGCATGCGGATGACATTTTCCATTTCCTAGTCTATTAGAAGTTTCTTGAATCTCCACATTGATGAGAAGAGGTAAGTCCATCATAATTGATGATTTGCATTGATATTTGTTTCTAATCACTTCACTCAGTATCACTTCTTGTGAGTCTTTATAGGTTTTTTTCCTGAAATCAACTTGCTCATTTCTTTTACAACAATAATATTCCATTTCATTCATACACTATAAATTATTCAATCATCCCCCAAGTGATGTATATCTACTTATTTTCCAGTTCCTTGTCATCAAAAAAAGGGATAGAATCAAAATACTCAAAAAATTTAAGAGTTACAGAAAGAAATAGACAGCAAAACTTAACTAATGGAAGAGCTCTCAGAATTGGATAAATGTAATCACAAAATAAGAAAGCAGACCAGGAAATGAGTAGAATTTCATAATGTAAATATGATAGAATTCTGGGGGGAAATTGAATGGGATCAGAAGGGAATGTGCCTTTTCTCATGGATTAATGGCACCTACACACACACACACACACACACAGATGATCATATTTTAGGACATAAAAATCTCACAATCAAATGCAGAAAATCAGATTATTAAAGGCTTTCTTGTAAGATTGTAATGAAATAAAAATGACATTCAATGAATGGTCATGGAATAATTCACTAACTATTAATTAGGAATTAAATAATATAACTCTAAATAATGAGTGGGTAAAACATCAAATTATTGAAACAATCAATAATTTCATCCAAGAGAATAATAATTCAATAACATACCAGAATTTATGGAATTCAGCCAAAGCAGATCTTAAGGGAAATGTTTATCTCGATTTCTTATATGATGAAAATAGCAAACACATACATGAATGCATTTGGCATTCAATTAAAAAAATATGAAAAAAGAACAAGTTAAAAATCTCCAATTAAATGAAAAATTAGAAATTCTGAAAATTAAAGAATAGATTAATGAAATTTGAAGAAAGCAAATTATTCAACAAATAAAATAAAACTAAGAGTTGCTTTTATGAAAAAATAACAATAAAATAAATAAATCTTTGATTAATTTGATTTTAAAAAGAAAGAGGAAAACCAATTTACCAGTGTGAAAAATGAAAAAGGTGAATTCACTACTAATAAAAAGGAAATTAAAACAATTGGAAACTTTTTTACCCAACTGTATGGGAAGAAATCTGACAACCTAATTGAAATGAATTAATATTTATAAGAGTGTAAATTTCCCAGGTTAATAGAAGGGAAGTAAAATATTCAACTCCTTTTTTTGGAAAATGATAATTTAAACAAATTATCAATGAATTAGCTAAGAAAAAAATGTTCAGGTGTACTTGGATTGGCAAATAATATTTAGCAAACATTTGAAGAACAATTAATTCCTATAACATGTAAACTATAAAGATTTCAACAGAGAAAGGATATTATACAACAATTTTCCTAGTGAATATTGATGAAAAAAAGTTAAATGCGATATTATCAAGTAGATTACAGCAATTTATAACCAGGACAATATACTATGATCAGGGAGATTTATACCAGGAATGCAAAGCTGATCATGACAATTAAAAGAAAAAAAAAACTCATGGTGGAAAATAATATCCACATTCAGAGAAAGTACTATGAAGTATGAATGCAGAGCAATACATATTATTTTTGAGGCAGAGCCAAGATGGTGAACTGCAGACAACATTCTCTGGGAGCTCCTGAGACCTTCCCTCAGACCCAGACAAATTGAGCCTCCGAATTGGTTCTGGAGTGAGGGCTTCACCAAACACTTGGACTACAATGCACTTCTATAAAAAATCTTCTTTGAAAGAACTCCAGAGAAGGTCAGTTTCAGATGCGCAGGTGATCAGCAGCTTGCCACGATCAGATGCCAGTGTGCCTGGGGCAGAAGTCGGGGCTGGAATAGACCAGCAGATTTTAGGCACCCAGGAAGTCCCTGGGAGACACTTGGGCCATGTTGCTCTGCTTGTGGGCAGGTGCTTTGGCAGATCTGCCTTTGGTAAAGGGTGGATTGAGAGCAGCTGAAAGCGTGGTCCTAGTGCAGATCTAGCCTGACCAGCCAGCCCCCCACAGTGGAAGTCAACTTGGCAAACTGCCCCAGGGCAATCTGAAACAGCTACCAGTCTGACTCTTGTTCCTCAGCTCAAAAACATGAACAAGAAGCAGAAGAGAGCTCTCACCATAGACAGCTTTTACAGAGAGAAAGTAGGGCAGTCCCCAGATGCTGAGGTTCTGAAAATAATCCCAGTGTAAGTCAGAAAGGCAGACATGAGCTGGTCCCCTTTTCAGAAGGCTTACCTTGAAGATTGCATAAAGAATCACAAAAGAGAGTTAGATGAAAAATGCGGAAATGAAATTAGCTCATTGCAAGAAAAAAATAACGCCCTGCAACAGAGATGTGAAAAACTGGAAAAAAAAAGACTGGTGAATTGGAAAAAGACAACAATTCACTGAAAAACAAAATTGTTGAACTGGAAAAAATCACCAATTCACTACAGAATAAAAATGGTGAATTAGAAAAAATCATCAATTCACTGGAAAATAAAAATGTGAATTGGAAAAAGACATCTATTCATGGAAAAATAAAACTGGCAAAATGGAAAAAAAGAATGCATTGAACCAAAAAATTCAATTGGCCAGTTACAAAAGGAGCTAAAAAAGATAACTGAGGGGCAGCTAGGTGGCGCAGTGGATAGAGCACCAGCCCTGAATTCAGGAGGACCTGGGTTCAAATCTGTTCTCAGACACTTAACATTCCCTAACTGTGTGACCCTGGGCAAGTCACTTAACCCCATTTGCCTAAGCAAAAAAAAAAAAA
>JAJPUD010035052.1:0-10514 GCA_023553655.1 Myrmecobius fasciatus | reverse complement strand
TTTCCATGCTAAACCACTTGGTGCATATATGTTTAGTATTGATATTGCTTCATCATCTATGGTACCCTTTAGGAAGATATAATTTCCTTCTTTGTCTCTTTTAATTGAGTCTATCTTTGCTTTTACTTGGTCTGAGTTCAGGATTGCTACCCCTGCTTTTTTTTTGTTCACCTGAAGCATAATAGATTCTGCTCCAGCCTTTTACCTTCACCCTGTATGTATCTCTATGTTTTAGATGTGTTTCTTGTATACAACATATTGTTGGATTCTGGTTTTTTTTTTTTTTTTTTTTATGCTTCTGCTTTAAGGGAGAGTTCATTCCATTCACATTCACAGTTAAAATAACTAATTCTGTATTTCCTGCCAGCTTATTTACCCTAGCTTATGCTTTTCTCTTTCTTATCCCCTTTCCCTCCTCCCTACTATTTTGCTTTTGAAAACCACTTCCCTCAAACAATCCTTCCCCTTTAGAGCCCCACCCCCCCCCCTTTTCCCCCCTTTCCCTCCTGTTTCCTTATAAGTACGTCTATTATTCCCTCAGAGCCAAATCTGATGAGATAGAGATTAACCGAATTCTCATTCCCCTCCCTTTTCTCCCCTCAATCATTATAGGTTTTCTTTGCCTCTACATGTGATGTAATTTCCCTTATTTTACCTCCTTTTCCTCTTCTTCCAGTGTTATCCCTTTTCTACCTCTAATTTCTTTTTCAGTTTATCATATCATAATAATCATAAAATCACAATAAACATATAATAATAATCATAAAATCACAGTAATCATATGATAATAATCCTAAAATCACAGTAAATGTATCATAATCATAATGTAATAATAGATTCATAAAATCAGCCCTCATTCTATAAGTATCTATAACATAAATATAGTTCTCAAGAGTTATTTTTTGTTGTTACCTTTTTATGTTTCTCTTGTGTTCTGTGTTTGTAGATCAAATTTTTTGTTCAGTTCTGGTTCAAGGTTCAAATCTAATGTCATTTTCTATGGGAATCCTTTCCAGTTTAGTTCCTAGTTAGTGCTCTCTATCCTCTCACATTATTATGTCTATAATTACCTATTTACATATTATGTCCCTTCATTAGAAGATAAACCCCTTGAGACCAGGGACTGTTTTTTTTTTTTTTTTTTTTTTTATCATTAGTGGCTGGGGAGCAACAGTGTAGATACTGTGTATGAGAGCCAGTCTCATTAAAAAAAGACTTAGATTCAAATATTACCTTCATTCTTGTGTCACACAGCCCAGATAATTTATTTAAACTCTTTGTTATTCTGGGGAGCTATCTCTAACTATGAGCTACACAGCAGGTGCTGATCAGCATCAGTTGAGATAGTTTCCTCATTGGGAGCTGATTATGCCAAGCATATCACAAGTGCAATATTTTTTTAAAAGCTATCTCTGGCCTAGCATTATGCTTTTTACATAATGGATATCTAATAAATATTTGTTAAATTGGTCAAACATTTTAAAATAATTACCATAATATACAAATATGTTTGTTTCTGTTTTGCCAAAATGGTTAATATAAACCTAAGTATTATCTATAATTGCACTCTTCCTTTTCTTGCTATTACAAGTAATGTCTGTCTGGAGACTTGCCATCAGACCAAACTAAAACAGTCAGAAACATTAAATAGCCATCATTGCATCTGTTGTGCATCAGTATTATAACTGCGTGGAAAGGAGTATCTCTGGAATCTATTATTTATGGCTTCAAAAACTGATGCCTTTGCTATACAGTAGCAACTGTATTATAGAAAGATTGGTAAATAAATGACAAGAAAATAGAAAAAGTACTGATGGTTGATATGAATAAAATATCTTTAAATTAATTGAAAAATTACATATAGGTATTTCAGTGTATGTGTATGCACATACACACATATGGTAAATATAGTATAAAATACTTTATTTTTATAAATACTAAATAATTTGTAGCTATCTATACTTATATTCTAATAATATTCAAGTTAAGAAATAAAATAAAAACTCTTTATGGTCCCAAATAGACAGCTCATTTTTGTTTTATATACTTAGTGGCTTGACTATGGAACTAAGAAGTTAAATGATTGGCCTAGGGCCATACTTGAAGTTTATTTCAAGAAGTGGTAAGAATTTAATTCATTTATCTGATTTTTAAATTATTTTATTTATCATATTATGTTGCCTGTACTAAATGTATAGGTACATAAGTATATAAACTGGAATGCTATATTGCTTCTCCTTTTCAAAAGAAAATGTAAGTATATCTTCTATATATAAGAAAATCCATTTGGAAAATTATGGTACTTTGTGCCAAATCAGCCTAATTTTTTGTCTATTAAAAAGTGCTTCTGTAACATTTTATCATAGCTAATATGGACACAAAAGCATTTATATTTACAAACACAATTTCAATCAAGTTATATGGGAATGAGACATGAGAATTTGTAAGCAAATGTTAGGCCCCCTCTTATCTAACCCTCAATGACCATATCTCCACTACATTATGAATATTCTAAGTAAAGCTTTCCATGGATCAGAATACCAAATGATTAAAAATCATCTTTGACCTATCCCTTTTAAAATCAGGAAAGAGCAGAAAGTGGGGGAAAAGATGGTATAAAGATGGTATATTCCAGATTATGAAATATATGTGTGTATAATAACACATATTTTTCATAGTATAGAGTATACAACAACATATATTTCATAGGCTAGAGTATCCACACACATACACACACATTAGATAGTCTAGGGTATATATATAGACAATATTTCACAGTCTAGGATATATACCATATTTTGTTTTCAATAAAAGCAAGATATTTTAGTTGCACATCTGGTATTTAGTTTGACAATTTTCTTTTTGCCTGAAATGCTACTGTACAATGCCAAAAAAGGCTAAGACATTTATCTTAGCATTGTTAGAAACTTCTGCAGTTCAGCTCCCTTGAAGCCTCAGTTCTGAAGTTTGTCACATTTCAAGCATGAGGTATGAGATGTATAGCTTTTCTTGTTGAACCCTTTTTCCTGAAGCTTCTTCCTCATTAAATGACACAAACCATCACTAGTGTATATTCTGTTATATTTTCCAGATTTATAAGAGTTCTCATGTAAATAAATGGCTGGGGATAAAAGTAGGGTCCACGTCCTGGGACAATGAAGTTTCCACTGGCCTTTCATATATTGTCGAGTTACTCAAAGCCAAGAATTCCTTCCAAGGTGTGGGATTCTTTATATATACTGAAATATCTTATACTTTAAAAGTGGATGTACATTTTATATCATTGCTTATAAATAAATGTGTTAATTATATAGTAAATGCTTAATACTACTTTTGTTACTCAGTCCTCTTCAGGACTATCTGATTCGTTATGACCTTTTCTTGACAAAGATGCTAGAATTATTTGCTATTTCTCTCTCCAACTCATTTTTACAATTGAGAAAACTGAGGCAAATAAGGTCAAATGATTTGCCTATGATCACACAGTTAAATAATTGTCTGAGTCTAGATTTAAACTCAGATCTTCCTGACAACCCCAGTATCCACTGAATTATATAGCTGTCTTTATTAAAAATATCCAATTAAATAAATTTATAATTCTTTCCAGAATGAATTAGTTTAAGAAAAACATAATTATATATTTACATACAATACCTGATGAATTTTGTGTTGCTGAATTTTGATATGTTGTAGGAATAACTGTGAAAAGAATTATATTGTTGACTTTATTATAATTATACATAATTTTGGCAATTTTCATTGCCTATTAATATAATCACTATTATACCATTATACCTATTTGCATTTTATTTATTTTAATATATATTATATATTTTGATATGTATTTCCAAATACACATGAAACTTTTTAACAACCCGTTTTTTTTTTAAATTTTGTATTCAAAATTCTCTACCACCCTCTAACCCCTATTATGTACTTGAAAAACAAGCAAATTAATATTGATTATACATGAGAAATCATGCAAAACTTTTTCCCCATATTAACCACATTGTAAAAGATAACATGAAGAAATAAGGAAAATAAAGTAGTAACAGGTATCTTTGAATCTGTATTTAGAGTTCAGTAGTTCTCTTTCAAAATGTGGATAGCATCTTCATCATGGATCCTTTGGAATCATTTTGTATAATGTTCTTGATCAGAACAAGTAAAGTATTTCACAGTTGGCAATACTTACAATTGTATTATAATTGTGTAAAAATGTTTCCTAATTCTGATATAACTTTACATAAATTATTGAGTTCCTTGTAGGTTGTTTTATTTTTATCTTTTAATGCTTCTCTTGAGTCTTGAATCAGCTTTGATCTTTTCATCCAGAATGTATAAAATACTTTTATATCATCAAATATCCATTTTTCTTTTATAGAATTATATTCAGTTTTGCTGGGTAGATTTTTCTGACCATTTGCCAGATTCTGATACTGTCTGTGGCTTAAGAGCTCCCCAAACTGATGCTACTTCTGTCACAAACACCTTGCTACAACACTGGTCTTTCATCCATGTGAACTAGGCCAGCCTCTAACCCCATCACATAGATCTCTCTCTTTTTAAAAGCTTTTAATTTTTGAAACATATGCATAGATATTTTTCAACATTCACCCTAACAAAACATAGTGTTTCAAATGTTTGTCTCCCTCCTTGCCCCTACTCCCTCCCTTAGATGTCAAATAATCCAATATATGTTAAACATGAGCAATTCTTCTATATATATTTCCACAATTATCATGCTGCACAAGAAAAATCAGATCAAAAAAGAAAAAAAATATGAGGGAAAAAAATGCAAGGTAACAAAAAAAGTGAAAATGCATTGTGATCCACACTTAGTCATCACAGTCCTCTCGCTGGGTATAAATGGCTGTCTCCATCACAAGACCATTAAAACTGACCTAAATTTCCTTACTGCTGAAAAAAAAAACATACATCCATCAGAATTGATCATTGCATATATATATATATATAATATACATATATGTGTATATTTATATTATATATATATATATTTTTTTTTTCTAACTGATTTCTAAATTCTTAAACCAGGGAAGAAAGGTGGGGAAAAAAGGATAGATTCTGAGTTCTGAATTCAGCCTATCTGAATTTTTCCCTGGGCCAGGGAAGACTAAAGAGTGGGTGGAATGTTAAACAGAATCACAGAACTTTGATTAAGTTTCTTTTGGAAGTGTATTTTGTGTTTAGGGTCACAAACCATGTTGATTATCACTGCCATTTATTTAAGGGAGAGGTATCTGTGAAAGTCTAGGGTGAATTAAGGGTCTAGCCAAACTTGGAAGGTGATGGCTTAGAAAGAGATGAGCAGAGAACCAGGCAAAGAATGCATGTAATAGTAGCAAGGGAAAGAAAGTACATTGTTATCATTTTCTAAAACCACCTGCAGGGTGGTTTTACATTTCACAGGGGGAACAGATTCATTTTAGTGTTCCACCCTAGAAGTCCTTTTTTTCTTCAGTGGTTGCCATCCTGAAAGCTATCTGGGAATTCTCTGAAGATATCTAAACCCATCCCAGTGCATGAGGAGAGGACTCAGGATCAATGATCCTGATCTTTCAGGATACTTAGGTGTTTCATATAACAATAACACACTGGACAAAAGCCAACCCATAAACAAAGGGGATGAGATAGAATTTGGCTAACTACACAGTAGACCAGACATAGTAGATAGTGATGAAGGCATCAGACAATCACATTGTAGTTTGGCCCAGTTGTCCTTGACAGATAATACACTAAGTGTACCAATCACTGAGAACAAGCACCCCAAAACCACGGGGCAAAGGCTCCCTGATTAATTATCATCTTCTTCAGTGCATCCATTTTGTTGTTGCCAGGGATAAATTGGTCTAAAACCCAATACTAGCCACCTGCTACAGGGCCCACAATGCTGCAGTCTATAAAAGCCATGGCCAGGATTCTTCAGACTTGGTACATCTCTAAACCCTGTTTGGCTATCAGCTGCTGAGATACAATGTCAGCTATCCCCATGAAGGAACCAATCATGATAATCTGTGCTTTCCATGGGTAAGCAGCCAATGCTTGCTGGTATGCTTTCCCTGAGAATCATACCTCCGTAGTTAAAGCCTCTATTTGGAAGAGCATTCCTAGATCATCCACACAAGACTTCTGAAGAAGGTTCACCCCATCTGTTTGGGAGACAGCTCTGCCCCTATCATTGTATAATTTTGCTGTTATTGTGTACAATGTGCTCTTGGTTCTATTTACTTCACTTACCATCAGTTGCTGTGAGTTTCTTCAGGCCTCTCTAAAATACCCTGCTGAAGATATCTCTTTTTAACCTCTTACATTAGGTTGGACTATCTCATTCTGACCTCATGTTAGTTCCATTACTCCAGAATTTGGTTTGAGTTGTTATTTTAAATTTTATTGAAAGTGTAGGTTGGGAGAGCTCAACTAAGTGCTTTTTTCTACTTTTTCATCTTAGGGCTCCCCCATCACATTATTTTAAAGAGAAATGAAACTAATGCCAGTGCCCTAATAAGGTAACTATGCCAGAGATAATTAAAGATAATTGATAGTCCACATACCAAGATAAGATCTAAATGGGTTCATGATCTAGATATAAAGAGTGATATTATAAGCAAATTATCAGAACATAGCATAGTTTACCTCTCAGCAATTTGGAACTATGCTCAAAAAGCTACTGGGCTGTGCATACCCTTTGACCCAGCAGTGTTTCTTTTGGGCCTATATCACAAAGAGATCTTCAAGGAAGGAAAGGGCTCCACATGTGCAAGAATGGCAAGAATGGCTTGTGGCAGCCCTTTTTGTAGTGACTAGAAACTGGAAACTGAATGGATGCCCATCAATTGAAGAGTCGCTGAATAAATTATGGTATATGAATGTTATGGAATATTATTGTTCTGTAAGAAATGACCAGCAGGACAATTTCAGAGAGGCCTGGAGAGATTTGCATGAACAGATAATGAGTGAAAGAGCAGAACCAGGAGATCATTATGCATGGCAACAGCAATCATGTATGATGACCAATTCTGATGGACTTGGCTCTCTTCAACATTAAAATGATTCAAACCAATGTCAATTATTCAATAAAGAAAGCCATATACACCCAGAGAGAGGGATATGAGATGTGGTCTGCTACATAACATTCTCATGCTCTCTATCAATGTTTGCTTGCATTGGATTTCCTTTTTTAGTTATTTTTTGTTCATGTAGATATGATTGTTCTTGCACATCAAGAAAAGTGTGGAAATATGTATACATCTATTTGACTTGTCAAGTATTTTAATATAATTAACATGTAGTAGATTTCTTGCCATCTAGAGGAGGGGAGGGGAGTAGGGGGGAAAATTGATAACGGAAAGCTTTGTAATGTTGAAGAACTATCCATACATATTTTATGCAAATAAAAAAGCTTTAATAAAAAAATATAATTGATAGTGTGTCATGCTCCTTAAGAAGAATATAGCATGCAAAAACCTTTTTTTCCCAAGCTTTTCCCTTCCTTCCCCCCACACCCCACCCCTGGATGACAGGTGAACTAATACATGCTAAATATGATAAATTATATGACTAATCTAATACATGTATACATATCTATAGTTATCTTACTGCACAAGAACATCAGATCTAGAAAGAGAAGAAGAAAAAAACAACCTAAGAAGGAAAACAAAATGCATGGAGATATTCACAGAAAGCGTTAAAATGTGTGGTCCGTACTCAGTTCCCACAGGCCTCTCTCTGGATGTATATGACTATCTTCATCGCTGAACAATAAGAACTGGTTTGAATCACATCACTGTTTTTTTTTTTTTTTTTTGAATCACATCACTGTTGAAGAGAACCATGTTCATCAGAATTGATCATCGTATAGTCTTGTTGCTGTGTATAATATTCTCCTGGTTCTGCTGATTTCACTCAGCATCAGTTCATGCAAGTCTCTCCAGGCCTCTCTAAAAGACTCCTGTTGGTCGTTTCTTACAGAACAATAATATTCCATAATATTCATATACAATAATTTATTCAGCCATTCTCCAATTGATGGGCATCTTTTCAATTTCCAGTTTCTTGCCACTACAAAAAGGGCTGCCACAAACATTTTTGCACATGTGGGTCCCTTTCCCTCCTTTAAAATCTCTTTGGGATATAGACCCAGTACAAACACTGCTTCGTCAAATGGTATGCACAGTTTGATAACTTTTTGGTCGTGTTTCCAAATTGCTCTCCAGAATGGTTGGATCCGTTCACAGTTCCACCAATAATGTATCAGTGTCCCAGTTTTCCCACATCCCCTCCAACAGTTATCATTATCATTTCCTGTCATTTTAGCCAATCTGACAGGTGTGTAATGGTATCTCAGAGTTGTCTTAATTTGCATTTCTCTGATCAATAGTGATTTGGAGCACCTTTTCATGTGACCAGAAATAGTTTCAATTTCTTCGTCTGAAAATTGTCTGTTCATATCTTTTGACCATTTTTCCATTGGAGAATGGCTTGAATTCTTATATATTTCAGTCAATTCTCTATATATTTTAGAAATGAGGCATTTCTCTGAAACTTTGGATGTAAAAATATTTTCCCAGTTTACTGCTACCCTTCTAATCTTGTCTGCATTCATTTTGTTTGTACGAAAACTTTTTAACTTGATATAGTCGAACTTCTCTATTTTGTGATTAATGATGACCTCTAGTTCTTCTTTGGTCACAAATTCCTTCCCCCTCAACAGGTCTGAGAGGTAAACCATCCTACATTGTTCTAATTTGTTTATAATATCATTCTTTATGCCTAGATCATGAATCCATTTTGACCTTATCTTGGTATATGATGTTAGGTGTGGGTCAATGCCCAATTTCTTCCATACTAGTTTCCAATTATCCCGGCAGTTTTTTGTCAAATAGTGAGTTTTTATCCCAAAAACTGAGGTCTCTGTGTTTATCAAACACTAGATTACTATTGTCATTGAGTATTTTGTCCTGTGAACATAACCTATTCCACTGATCCACTACTCTATTTCTTAGCCAGTACCAAAGCCATGATGAAAAAAAGAACCCTGAGGCTATCTTTCAGGAAATCATGAAAGAGAATTGGCCTGATGTTTTAGAATCAGAAGGCAAAATTGGCATTGAAAGAATTCACCAATTACCTCCTGAAAGAGACCCCAAAATTAAAACCCCAAGGAATATCATGACCACATTTCAGGACTATTGCACCAAGGAAAGGATAGTGCAAGCAGCTAGAAAGAAACAGTTCAAATACCGAGGAACTCTAATTAGAATTACACAAGATCTGTCAGCTTCCACACTAAAGGATCAAAGGGCCTGGAATCAGATATTCCGAAAGGCAAAAGAACTTGGATTACAGCCAAGACTAAATTATCCAGCTAGAATAAGCATCATCTTCCAGAGAAGAAGATGGTCATACAATGATACATGAGAATTTCACCTATTTCTAATAAAAAGACCAGATCTGAACAAAAAATTTGACCTCCAAATACAGAATTCAAGAGAAGCATAAAAAGGTAAAAAGGAAAGAACTCTTGAGAACTATATTTCTACTATAGGTATCCTTAAAGAATGAGGGTATAATTCAATTTTTCTTTGATAATAATGGAAAAGAAATTACAGGTGGAAGGGATACCATACTGAAAAAAGGGGGGGAAGGAGGCCAAATAAAGTAGGTAAAATAAGGCAAAATCTCACAAAGAGACATAGAATATCTAATATAAATGAGGGAAAGAAGGGAAGGCAATGAGTATTGTGTAAACCTTACTCTCATTAGACTGGACTCTAAGAGAGTATATCAGAAACATTTGGCATCAAAGAAAGACCTGACCCTCCTTGTGGGAAGGTGGGAGGGAAAGGAGGAAAAGAAAGGGATAGACTAATAGAAGGATTAGGGGAAAGGTGAAAAGGAGAGGGAGGGAGTCTAAAGGGGGAGGACTCTTGGAGGGAGGTGGTCATAAAAATAAAGTATTGGGGAGGGGGCAAGGGAGAGAAGAGAAAGGGAAGAGAAAATCATAACTCTGGGTAAATAAGATGGCAGGAAATGCAGATGTAGTTATTTTAATTGTGAATGTGAATGGGATGAACTCTCCCATAAAACGGAAGCAGGTAGCAGACTGGATTAAAAGCCAGAACCCTACAATATGTTGTTTACAAGAAACACATCTACAACATAGAGATACATACAGAGTGAAGGTAAAGGGTTGGAGCAGGATCTTCTATGATTCAGGTGAACAAAGAAAGGCAGGGGTAGCAATCCTTATCTCAGATCAAGTAAAAGCAAAAAGAGATCTAATTAGAAGAGATAAGGAAGGAAACTATATTTTACTAAAGGGTACCATAGATAATGAAGCAGTATCAATACTAAAAATATATGCACCAAGTGGTATATCATCCAAATTCCTAGAGGAGAAACTTACCGAGATGCAAGGGGAAATAGACAGTAAAACTATACTAGTGGGGGATCTCAAACTTGCTCTCTCAGAATTAGAAATCAAATCACAAAAT
>JAJPUD010035051.1:0-10515 GCA_023553655.1 Myrmecobius fasciatus | reverse complement strand
TCTTCCTTCTTTTTGTTCTTTTTCTTGTTCCTCTTCTTGTTCTTCTTGTTTTTGTTCTTGTTCTTGTTCTTGTTCTTCTTCCACTTTGGGAAGATAGGACAGAAGAAAACATTTTTGGGTAGATTTTAAAAAATCAATTCAACAAGCATTTATTGTCCTCTGAAATGATAGGCAAAGACACAAGAGATGCAGTTTTTGCAGAGGCTGGTCTTGAACCAAGGGTTCCTGCCTCCAAACCCAGCCCTCAGCTGTAACGCTGCACTGACTCCCACGCTGAGGCCGGCCTCCTGAGCAGGAGTGGGGCTGAGAACAATTCCTGTAACTCTCCTGGGCTTGGGGAGAGAGCATCCTTTGGCCGGGTGCGGGGCCAGGCCTGGAGTATCCCAAAGCCAAGTGTAAACGTGGCTTGTTTCCGATGGTGGGAGCCGCTGGGTGGGGCAGGCCCCCATCCTTCCTCCGGTCCGCCATCTGCTGCTTCCCAGAGACCCCCAGCTCCCGGAGGCATTCCGACTTCCAGGCTCTCTCATGCTTTCCCCATCTGGTTTTAAGATGAGGACATTCTGACTAATAATAGAGATACGGAGAGAGATGGAAATGTTGAGAGAGCATCCCATTTGGACAGGGGAGGTTAGGGGCCTCTTGAAAAAAACTTCCCAACAGCCAGAGCCATCCTGCCACAGTCCATGATAAGAATGACAGCAACTTCCTCCCAAGAGGCCTAGGAGGGATATGGCAAAAGTGTTAGCTTTCTCATTGCTTATTTAGGGTTTCTATTTTCCCCTTTCATAGACAGGGTAAACTGAGGCTCCACAAGATTCAGGACAGAACTGGGCAAAGAGGCTCACAGATGCAGAGCTAAAAGAGACTATCAGATCATTGAGTCCAACCTCCTAATTTCACAGATAAGGAAACTGGGGCTAATTGACATCCCCAAGGATACACAGGAGGGGCAGAGTTGAGATTTGAATCCAGGTCCCTTGACTGTAGGCTCAAGGTGCTTTCCACTAGGCTACACTGCTCCCCCCAGACACTTGTCTGATGGGAGGAAAGTCCCTCTCCCTGTCTGGTTCTCAGTCTCCACATCTGTACAATAAGGGGGTGAGATAATCTCCCAGGTCTGTTCCAGTCCTAAAAGCTTTGCCCTCTAGGGAAGTAAGCAGCCGAGCTGCGGTCTGAACCTGTCCCATTGGGCTGCTGGTCCGGGGCGCTCTGCTTCCTGTTCCTCTGCCCATGAGGTCCCATCCCAGGGATCTTCGCCATGTTTAGAGTGGGCTCCTGCTGGATGATGGGTTTGACTGGTGAGCTCCTGGAGAGGAGGGTCTTATTTCATTCATTCATTCACTCATTAATGTTTATTAAGCCCCTACTATGCGCCAAACACTGTGCTAAAGCTATAAAGACAGGCTAGAGACTGTCCCGGCCCTCAAGGAGCTTACAATCTGCTGGGGGAGATTTCACCTTAACTGCATGTCCAGGTCTTAGCACAGGGCCTAGAACTTAAGTACTAGCCAGGTAGAACTGGATCCTCTAAGAGGTGTCTTCCGGCGCCATCCTTCTAAGATCTTTGGGTTCTAGAGGGATACCCGGCTGCCTCACCTGGGCCCTGAGATCCGGACTGGAACATGGCCTTAGCCGCATCTGCTGGGGCTCGTGTTCCCAGGCCCCGGCCCCCAGAAGACAGCAGTTCCTCCGAGCGCTGAGCCAGAGCCGGACCCCGGCATGGAGCCCCCCTCCCCAGGAGGCCCATGGCTTTCCAGAGAGCAAACAGTAAGCCAGATGTCTCTGACTGCCCCTTGGGACAGCAGCTGCACGGAGGCCAGATGAGAGACGGCCTCGGTGGGGGCTCGGAGCCAATCCCCAGGCCTGCAGCCCTCATGTTCCCCCCCAGCCCACACAGTAGATCCTGTTTTATTTCTTTTCTTTTCTTTTCTTTTTTTTTTTTTGCTTTTTTTTTTTTTTTTGCTTTTTTGCTGAGGCAATTGGGGTTAAGTGACTTGCCCAGGGTCACACAGCTAGGGAATGTTAAGTGTCTGAGACCAGATTTGAACTCAGGTCCTCCTGACTTCGGGGCTGGTGCTCTATCCACTGCGCCACCTAGCTGCCCCTGATCCTGTTTTATTTCAAGAGCGCCCTTCGCACTTGGTGTCTGTACTGGGTCTAGGAAGGAGGAGGAAAGGACAGCTTAGAACCAGCATCTCAGAGGGGGAACCAGCCTCAGAACTGGGACGGTCAGGTCTGGGCAGGACTTTAGAACAGAGACCATCTGAGAGGGAGAAGAGACTTTAGGGATGCTCGAGCTTCGGGGAAGCGGACGCCAGAGTGGGGATGGTCCAGGTCACCAGCTGCTCCTGAGAGAGACTCCGGCCTTCCAGACCAGAGAGCTTTCTGCCCAAACCCAGGCTTTCTCTTAAAGAATATTAGCAGAGCAAGAGAGATGGGGGGACCCTTAAGAACAAGTCTGCAGGCACTGGCCCCCCTGTCCTGGGAGCCCCGGGGCATATGGGCAGGAGCAGGAACTGGGCGATAGGATGGGGCCCTTCCAAAGCTGGCCTTCAAGGGCCAGGAGAGGCTGTGACCAAGGGAGGGAACTAAGGCACTGAGGGAAGGAGCAAGGGGGGAGGTGGTGCCTCCCTTTGGGACCTGAGGGACCCCCTTCTGATTCTACCTTCTAAAGACTAAAGGAGGGGCAGCTAGGTGGCGCAGTGGATAGAGCCCCAGCCTGAAGTCAGGAGGACCTGAGTTCAAATCTGGCCTTAGACCCTTACTAGTTGTGTGACCCTAGGCAAGTTACTTAACCCCAATTGTCTCAGCAAAAAAAAAAAAAAAGCCTAAAGGGTCTCTAAGGCCCCTCCCAGCCCTGACACCCCCTGTTCTAAGAACCTCCCTCGCCATCACGGGCCATACTCTATTTTCTGTGTTCTCACATCCTTGTAACCTCTGACCCTTTCCGTTCAATGATCTCAGATTGTTTCACACACGCTAACATGTTCTACACGTCAAGGCTCATCCCTCGGTCTCTTCCTTGGTGAGCGTCCCCAGCTGGGCACAGCTGGCTGCCGTGGCCACTTCCAAAAGGACAGGGATGGCTGGAGAGGGTACGGAGCAAGTCCCCGGATGGGGAAGGCCCGAAGATTATGGCCTATCAGGACAGCTGAAGGAGCGGGGCTGAGGATTTGGGGAAGGGGAGAGCTGAGGGGAATCCGGCCTTATTTTTTACGTGTCAAAACTTTGGGAAGACTTGTTCTATTTGACCTCCCGGGGCTCAACCAGGAGCTGTGCCGGACGGGGAATTTCCGAAACGTTATCTTCCATGTAGGGGAAAACTTCCTAATGATTGAACTTGTCCAAAGATGGATCTTCTGCCTGGGGAGGTAGTGAGCTCTCCGGTGATGGAGGGGAGGTAGTGAGCTCTCCATCCTTGGAGGTCCTCAAGCACAGATGATACCATCCATCATTTCAGAGCGGTTACTCTCTTCCAGGCATGGGAATACTGTACAAAGTCCCTACTCTGCAGGGGCCTCCATTCCTTCCCAGGAGGCTTTGGTTACACCCTGAGTGATTTACCTGCAGTGTGTTTTACCCAACAGAGACGCCTGGCCGTGATTTTCCATGGGCTGGGGTGATGGGACCCGCCCTTCCATTGGTAGGAGGGCCAGTCGCCTGTACAGAGAGCGGGCAGAAGATGAACTACTGGAGGGAATGAGAGGGAGGAATCCAGCTGGGCTGGACCGGAGGGTGGGGCCTACAAGGCCGAAAGGGAGGGAAGGACCAGGACGGGAAGGGCTTTAACTCAGTGGAGGGTTTTGTCTCTGGACCTGGAGGTAATAGGGAGCCACTGGGCTTTATTGAGCAGGGGAGTGACTGGTCAGATGGCTTAGGCACCAGCTGCCTCTGAGGCCTTTCTGGCTCTTGGAGGCCGGTCAGAGTTGGGGATTACCAGCTCCAGACAACTCGGGGCAGTCGATTCTCTTCAGAGCTACAAGTACCCCCATTTGTTCTGTTGTCCCCGATCTCCCCAGGAAACCTGCCCTTTGCCTTCTTTTGGATCTCTGATCATTCCGGCCCCCAGTGTCCTTTCAGGCTGCCCTTCCCCACCCCTGCTCTGATCCCACCATCTTCCTTTCTCCCTTGGCCCAATAATTCCCATACTGCTCTCTGTTCTCTGTTGGTCTATTCTCTCTTGTCCTTTGTCAAGTCCCTGGCTTGGACTATCCCTGTGCCCTTTACCCCCGGCTGAAGGGAGAAAACATGCAACCGTGCGGACCGGGTCTCCTCCGGATTTGTGTTGGCTAATCTCAGCTGGCCCAGCGCAGAGGCAAGGCAGTCCTTCCTGTTGTTTAGTCACATCAGTCATGTCCGACTCTCCGGGATTCCCTTTGGGGTTTTCTTGGCAAAGACACTGGACTGGCTTCCATTTCTTTCTCCAGCCCATTTTACAGATGAGGAAACTGAGGCAAACAGAGTGAAGTGTCTTGCTCAGGCTCACACGGTTAGTAAGAGTTTGCGGCTGAATTTGAACTCAGGCCTCCTGACTCCAGGCCTGGTGCTCTTTCCACTGGGCCGCTTAGCTGCCATCTCCCTACACCTCCCTAATTGATTCTCCATCCCATTCCTCACTAAGCCTTCTCTCTTACTCTCCCTTAGCTGAAAACCTTCCCTCTTATTTTATTGGGGAAATTGGGGCTATTCCCGGTGAGCTCCCGCTTTCCCCTTTTTCTTCCTCTCAAAATCCCTTGGCGCCTGCCCCTATTCCCTTCCTCCAGTTTCTGATTAAGTGATCCTTCTCTCTGTCCAGACAAGCCTACGTCCATCCTCCCTTCTCCTCCACAGATATCCCCACCAGGGCCCCAATCGCTCCCTATTGATGGGTCCATCCAGTCCTTAAAAGACCCTTCACTAGACCCTACTATTAAACATTTCAACTGACTGTCCTATAGACATCCCCAAACCCAAGGTAGTCAAGATAATGTATATTATTTTTCCTTCATCCCCTAATTTGGGGGCAGCTGGGTGGCTCAGTGAATAGAGTATGGAAGCCAGGCTCAAATCCAGCCTTACACACTTAATAGCTGTGTGACCCTAGCAAATTGTTTCACCCCGCTTGCCTCAGTTTCCTCATCTGTAAAATGAGCTGGAGAAGGGAATGGCAAAGATACTCCAGTATCTTTGTGGAGAAAACCCCAAATGGGGTTGGACAGGACTGAAAAAACGGAACAACAACTACCCCTCCACCCACTTTTGCTGTTTTGAAGGACATCAGCATCCTTCCAGCCTCCCAGGTCGGTGACCTCAGGGTTATCTCATTTTTTTCACTGTCACTCTGCACGTTGCCATGTCGCGACCTGTACAACATCTCTCCCATGCAGCCCCTTCAGTCTCTTAGTCAAGAAGCCACCATCTTGGGTCAGGATTTCATCACCTCTCACACAGACTCTTGGATTGTTCCCCTTGACTTTTGTCTCTTCCCCTTGTCAGTTCCCCCTCACAAAGCTGCCCAAGTCACCTTCCTCAGGGGCAGATCTGATTCCTCCTTATTGTTTCTGAGATCAATCACAATAAGGTCCTTTTGGGGCTTTAAAGGCTCTTCACAATCTGGTCCCCAACCTCACTCCAAATTCACTCCCCTTTCCTCATTCCACCATCCAGCCAAATTGGACTTCTGGATGTCCCTCCCACACGGCTCCCCAGCTCTCGTCTCTTGCCTTTGTCTGGCTGTGTCTCCTGCCTCCATTACCTATCTCCTTGCCTCCCCCTGATAGAGTCCCCTTCTTCCTTTAAGATGCAGCTTGGCTGCCATCTTTACATGAAATTTTCCTGATTGCCTCAACTTTTGGGGTCTTCCCTGCTAAACTACCTTGAAACAGACTGCCCTGGACTAATTTAGAATTAATTCGGTGTGTGTATAAACATATATGGGTGTGTACGTAGTATACTTAAACTTAGTATGCTTATATACAGTGTATCATAGTAGCATAAATACATACTATATTTTAATGTGTTCGTGTTGTCTCCCCCATTAGAGAATAAACTCTGTGAGGGTGGAAATTGTTTCCTTCCTTTGTTGTATTCCCAATGTCTAGTAAACAGTAGGGGCTTAATAAATGCTTGTTGATTACTTGACTTATTAAACCCAAGAGAGACAGCGTAGAAGATTATGATTAACACAGTCAGTCAATCTTTGCTGCGTGAAAGAGCTGAGAAGCCAGTATCCTCTCTGTAAAATGGGGATAATAACAGTCTCTCCCTCCCAGGATTGTTGTGGGATGAAATAGTCATATTTGTAAAGGGCTTAACCTGGGAGCCAGCACGTTGTAGGTACTGCATAACTGCTAGCTATATAATGAGGCTGAAGGTGTTCAGGGAGGACTCACAACTCTGTTTGAGGGCTGCCCATTTACCTTTGGTGGGCATCCGAATCACCCAACCCTCACCTGTGGTTCTTAGAAGCTGTCATGTCCAGGGGCCACCACCTGGTAAGCAATTTCAGCAGACAGGTTAATGAGGGTAAATGAAGGACCTGAAACCTGCAGACAGGTTGGAGGGGGTGTCTACCCCAAGTATGGGAAGCCCCTCCTCCCCGGTAAACATATAAACATATATAGGTGCGTATGTAGTATATTTAAACCTAGTATGCTTACATATGGTATATCATAGTAAAATAAATACATAGTATATTTTAATGTGTTTGTGTTGTCTCCCCCATTTAGAGAATAAACCCTGTGAGGGCAGAAATTGTTTCCTTCCTTTGTTGCACTCCCAATATCTAGTAAACAGTAGGGGCTTAATAAATGCTTGTTGATTACTTGACTTATCCGTGGTAAAGGATGGCTGAGAACAATTGGTTCCAAAGCAGAAGCAGGCACTGGGGAGCACTTAGAAGCTTGGTTGGACATCAGAGATCCCAAGGCAGCGGGATCCGGCAAACCCCTGGTGTCTGAGCAGCCCTTCAAGGGTCCCACTTCCATGTGAGAGGAAAGGGCTAGAAAAGGTGCCCTAACTTCACCTAATCCTGGCCGGCTTACTGTGGCAGGCAGGGAGCCTACCCGGGGCCCAAACACATGAAAAACGCACCAAAGCTTTGGTGAGAAGACTCCACGCTCCATCGGTACACAGAATGTGCCCATATTTATGGGCAGCCCCAAATCCAGTGGACCTAGACGAGGAATAGTTCTTGTTGCTAGGGAACTCAACAGGTATCCCCTCCAGGGAGCAGCCCTGAGTAAAACAAGGCTGGCAAATGAAGGGCAGCTTGCTAAAGTTAGTGGATACTTCTGAAGTGGCCACAGTGAAGGGAGAGCTAGGAAGATGGTATAGAGTTTGGGATCAAAGCTCCTGGCCAGGCCATTGCCATTTCAGGAAAAGGCCATGCTGCCCTCATCAGTGTCTGAGGATGAGGTCAAAGAAAATGTTTTTGAAGACCTGGAGCCCCTCATCATCAAGGTGCCCAAGGAGAACCAGTGAATAATTCTGGTTGACTTTAGAGCAGGCTCGGACATGGCAGGAATCCGGGGGAGGAATGGAGTTGGGAACAGCAACAGCAGCGGTCATTTACGACTGAAGGCTTGTGTCTCTCGTGACTTAAATGCAATAAAATTTCATAGATGCCCCCTCGCAGCAAAACCTCTTAATAGATTGTAAGGAGATTGTAAGGAGAATGGACAAAGAGAAGTGAGAGTGACAGGGATGATTTGTGGCGCAGAGTGCTGGACAGATCATAGACTTATTCTCTCCAACCTAAATATTTGCCTACAACAAAAGCGGCGGCCCCAAGGCAAAAAGACTACCGGAAGAATTCATGTCCACAGAGTAGGGCACTTCTCTGAGAGGAAATAACTTGTAGGGAAAATTGAGTCAACACCCAGTTGGCAATAATGGAGCAGAAAAGCTTTCAGGGCAGGGCAGCTTTCAGAGATTTAGAGTCCAACCCTGCGCTTGCTCATCTGACTCAGAACACTTATAAACATCAAGGCTGGTTTGATGAAGCTGATTTTTAAAAGGCCTGGAAAGATTTATACGAACTGATGCTGAGAGAAACGAGCAGAACCAGAAATATATCATACACAGTAACAGCAAGAGTGTGCAATATTCAGCTATGAAGGACTTGGTTCTTCCCAGCGGTTCAGTGATCTGAAGCAATCTAGCCAGACTTTGGACAGAAAATGCCAGAAAAAGAACTAAAGAGACTAAATATAAATCAGCACATGTTATGTTCATTTCTTTTTTTCTGTTTTTTTTTAATCTCTCCCATGGTTTTCCCTTTCACTCTGATTTTTCTCTCCCAACATGATTCATAAAGCAATGTGTGTTAAAATAAATACATTTTTTTTTTAAAAAGGATCGGTTTGATGAAAATGATGGGGAAATCCAGAAGCTACTAAGTGAAAGTGTAGGAGCAGCTAGATGGCCTGTAGTCAGGAGGACCCAACTTCAAGTCTGGCCTCAGACATTCAACATATACTAGCTGTGTGACCCTAGATAAATCATTTAATCCCAAAGGAAGGAAGGAAGGAAGGAAGGAAGGAAGGAAGGAAGGAAGGAAGGAAGGAAGGAAGAAAAATATAAAGTGCAATGAAGCAGACGTTCTTGCTCAGTAAGAAGGCAGATGAAATCCAGCTTCATGCTGACAGCAATAATCCATGTGGCAGGAATGTCGGAGGACTATTTGTGGGCCAAGGCCCTAGGGTGCATCTCAAGTCAAGCAGGACGTGCTCCTGGACAGGAGGGCTCACACTTCCCTGGTGTTTTCAACAGAGCGTCATCGATCGGTCAATGCAGAAGCCACTGACCGTTGGAAATCACCGCCTCCCTAGCTGAAGTTCCTGGTGCTGGTTTTTTCCAACTGGGATTTACAAGCAGACGGGAAGGTGGGAAGAGAAATTGGCAAAGGGAGAACTCCAGAGACAGGACATTTTGGGCCCCGAGCGTGGTCTGTGCAAATGTTTGGAGGGGGGAGAAGGAGAGATGGCGGCCGCTCAGGTTCAGTTGGATGGATAGTAACAGGGGACGAGGCTGGAAAGGTAAAGGAGGGGCTGTTTTATCAGGTTTGGGGACACAGGGGTACGACATGATCACACCTGTGCCTTAGAAAGATTATTTGGGAAGCTGAGAGGGTGACCAGCCGGAGAGGAGAAAGTGAAAGGAGGCAAGAGGAAGGAACAAATATCACCTCATTTGATTTTCCCAACAGTCTGGCAGGTAGGTACTCCCATTCTATAGCTGACAAAACTGAGGCAACTGACTTGCTCAGGGTCTCACAGATAGTGAATGTTTCAGGCCAGATTTGAACTCAGGCCCAGAATTCTAGCCGCTCCAGCTGCCTGCTAAGTGACGTGAGTGATTAGGGAGGGGAAAATAACAGTATCTGTGGGCAAGGCTGGCCTTGGGGATATCCACAGACCTCAGGCCCCAAACACGCTCCCCACATCTCTACGGATTCAGTGCTAATATTCTTCCATTAGGACATAAAAAATGTACTTTAATATTGATTTTTAAAAATTGGCTACGAATTCTCCCCCCCACGGCCTGCCCCCACCCCTCAAGAAGGCAAGCAATATGCTATCAATCATAAATGAGAAGCCACGTTAGACATGATGCAAAAAACTCAAATTAAAATGAGAAAGTTTTGGCAAACGGCTCTGAGCCGCCTTCACACTCCATCAGTTCTCTCCCCGGGGATGGGGGTAACATCGGCCGTCCTTCAGAACTGACTCGCGAAGACAGCCCAAGCCAGACACAGCCGCCCACTGCCCGGCGCCGACTGTGCCCCCGGCTCCGCTCCCTTCACTTTGCGGCGGGTCATACGCGTCCTCGCTGGCGCTTCTGAAATCTGCTCATCGTTTCTGAGAGCACTGGCGTATTCCGCCACCATCACACAGCTTGGCAGGGGCGTTCAGCGCCCTTGTCCAGCCCCCGGCCCCCCCCTCCGGCCTCTGCATCTGTCCCCAGGCTTGTCACTTGTTCCCTCCCAATGTCGCTCAGACCAGCCCCTCCTCTCCACTGTCACAGCTGCTCCCCTCTGCCTCGGCTCCCCCCGCCACTCCAAGCCGTCAGCAGGGGTCAGTGTGGAGGAGGGTGGGCAGGGGGTGGGCAGCAAGAACACAGGGGGAGGGGAAGGGCACACCCCAGAGAAAGGAAGGGCACCGGGCTGGCGCTGGGCCGCCGGAGTGGCCAATCGGCTGGTCAGTTTGTCTCGGGTGGGATTCCTGATGCAATGTGACAGCCTGTGGGGGTCGAGTCTAGGGGGGCCCCGAGAAGCCGTCCAGCCCTTCTGGGAGCTCCTGTCCATCAGCCTGTCTGTTCTGGGCTGAAGCTCCGGGATAGGACCACAGGTTGCTGACCTACCCCGGTGACTCTATATGGGTCTGCAGCCAGGGTCAGTGCGGCTCCAATGGGAGAAAGTGGGGGATTTTACAGGGTCCGAGATAGAAGAAGCTTTAGAACAAACAGAGAAGGTCAGGGCTGGGAGGGAGCTTAGAACAGGGGGTGTCAGGGCTGGGAGGGAGCTTAGAACAGGGG
>JAJPUD010035050.1:0-10515 GCA_023553655.1 Myrmecobius fasciatus | reverse complement strand
TGCTCTCCTGAATGGCTGTATCCATTCACAGCTCCACCAGCAATGCATCAGTGTCCCTGCCTTTCCACAGCCCCTCCAACATTCATCATTAACTTTTCCTGTCATTTTAGCCAATCTGACAGGTGTGTAGTGGTACCTCAGGGTTGTCTTGATTTTCATTTTTCTGATCAACAGTGATTTGGAGCACCTTTTCATATGACTAGAAATAGTTTTAATTTCATCCTGTGAAAATTGTCTGTTCATATCCTTTGACCATTTATCAATTGTAGAATGGCTTGAATTTTTATAAATATGAGACAATTCTCTATATATTTTAGAGATGAGTCCTTTATCAGAACCCTTAAATGTAAAGATGATTTCCCAATTTATTGCTTCCCTCCTAACCTTGACTGCATTGGTTTTGTTTGTACAAAAACTTTAACTTAATATAGTCAAAGTTATCTATCTGGTTTTCAATTAATAGTTTCAGTTCTTCTTTGGATATTCCATCTCCATAGGTCTGAGAGGTAAACTATATTACGTTACTCTAATTTACTTATAGTATCGCTCTTTATATCCAGATCATGAACCCATTTAGATCTTATCTTGGTATGTGGTGTTAGATGTGGGTCAAGCCCTAATTTCTTCCACACTAGTTTCCAGTTTTCCCAGCAGTTTTTGTCAAATACTGAGTACTTATCCCAGAAGCTGGGGTCTTAGGGTTTATCAAAGACTAAATTGCTATAGTTATTGCCTAGTTTGTCTTGTGATTCTATCTTATTCCACTGATCGACTACTCTATTTCTCAGCCAGTACCAAATGGTTTTGATGACCGCTGCTTTGTAATATAGTTTTAGATCTGGTACAGCAAGTCCACCATCATCAGCCTTTTTTTTTTTCATTAATTCTCTTGAAACTCTTGACCTTTTGTTCTTCCAAATGAATTTTGCTACTATTTTTTCTAGATCTGTAAGATAATTTCTTGGGAGTTTGATTGGTATGGCACTAAATAAGTAAATTAGTTTGGGTAGTATTGTCATTTTTATTATATTTGCTCGGCCTACCCATGAGCATTTTAAGTTTTTCCAGTTGACTAGGTCTGATTTTATTTGTGTGTAAAGTGTTTTGCAATTTAGTTCATATAGTTCCTGACTTTCCCTTGGCAGATAAATTCCCAATATTTTATACTATCAACAGTTATTTTGAATGGAATTTCTTTTTGTATCTCTTGCTGCTGAACTTTATTGGTAATATATAAAAATGCTGATGATTTATGTGGATTTATTTTGTATCCTGCAACTTTGCTAAAGTTGTGAATTGTTTCTAGTAGTTTTTTAGTTGAGTCTTTAGGGTTCTCTACGTATATCATCATGTCATCTGCAAAGAGTGATAATTTGGTTTCCTCATTACCTACTCTAATTCCTTTAATCTCTTTTTCTTCTCTTACTGCCAAAGCTAACATTTCTAAGACAATATTAAATAATAATGGTGACAGTGGGCAGCCTTGTTTCACTCCTGATCGATTTTATTGGGAATGGTTCTAGTTTGACTCCATTACATATGATGCTTGCTGAAGGTTTTAAGTAGATACTACTAATCATTTTAAGGAAAAGCCCATTTATTCCTATACTCTCCAGTGTTTTTAATAGGAATGGGTGTTGGATTTTATCAAAGGCTTTTTCTGCATCTATGGAGATAATCATATGGTTTTTATTAATTTGGTTATTGATATAATTGATTATGCTAATTGTTTTCCTAATATTGAAGCAGCCCTGCATTCCTGGTATAAATCCTACTTGGTCATGATGTATTATCCTGGGGATGACTTTCTGTAATCTTGTTGCTAAAATCTTATTTAAAATTTTTGCATCAATATTCATTAGGGAAATGGGTCTATAGTTTTCTTTCTCAGTTTTCTCCCTACCTGGTTTAGCTATCAGCACCATATCTGTGTCATAGAAGGAATTTGGTAGTACACCTTCTTTCACTATTTTTTCAAATAGTTTATATAGCATTGGGATTAATTGTTCTTTGAATGTTTGGTAAAATTCACATGTAAATCCATCTGGCCCTGGAGATTTTTTCTTAGGGAGTTGATTAATAGCTTGCTCTATTTCTTTTTCCGAAATAGGGCAAGTAGCCCCATTTTAGAAAAAGAAATAGAACAAGCTGTTAATCAATTTCATAAAAAGTAGATTTTTCATAAAAAAAATTTTCATAAAAAAATCTCCAGAGCCAGATGGATTTATATGTGAATTCTACCAAACATTCAAAGAACAATTAATTCCAATACTATATAAACTATTTGAAAAAAAATAGGGAAAGAATTCCCTATATGACCCACATATAGTGCTGATAGCTAAACCAGGCAGAATGAAAACAGAGAAAGAAAACTAAAGACCAATTTCCCTAAAAAATATTGATGCAAAAATCTTAAATAAAATATTAGCAACAAGATTACAGAAAATCATCCCCAGGATAATATATTATGATCAAGTAGGGATTATAATAGGAATGCAGGGCTGGTTCAATATTAGCAAAGCTATCAGCTTAATAAACTATATTAATAACCAAACTAACAAAAATCATATGATTATCTCCATAGATGTAGAAAAAGCATTTGATAAAATCCAACAACCATTCCTATTGAAAACACTAGAGAGTATAGGAATAAATGAACTTTTCCCTAAAATTATCAGTAGTATTTATCTAAAACCAATAGCAAGCATCATATGTAATGAGGACAAACCAGAGCCATTCCCAGTAATGTCAGGAGTGAAAAAGGCTGCCCATTATCACCATTACTATTCAATACTGTATTAGAAATGTTATATGGAGAATTGACTCAAATTTACAAGAATTCAAACCATTCTCCAATTTATAAATGGTCAAAGGATATCAACAATTTTCAGATGATGAAATTAAAACTATTTCTAGTCATAAGAAAAGTTGCTCCAAATCAATATTGATCAGATAAATGTAAATTAAGACACCTCTGAGATACCATTACACACCTCTCAGATTAGCTAGGATGACAAGAAAAGGTGACAAATGTTGGAGGGGATGTGGGAAAATTGATATATGGTTGGTGGAAGTGTGAATGGATCCAACAATTCTGGAGAGTAATTTGTAACTATGCTCAAAAAGTTATCAAACCCTTTGACCCAGCAGTATTTCTACTGGGCCTATATACCAAAGAGATCTTAAAGGAGAAGAAACTCACTTGTGCAAAAAATGTTTGTTGCAGCCCTTTTTGTAGTAGCTAGAAACTGGAAACTGAATGGATGCCTATTAATTGGAGAATGGTTGAAGAAATTATGGTATATGAATGTTATGGAATATTATTGTTCTGTAAGAAATGACCAACAGGATGATTTCAAAGAGGCCTGGAGAGACTTGTATAAACTTATGCTAAGTGAAATAGATCATTATACATGGCAACAATAAGACTATACGATGATCAATTCTGGTAGGCATGACTCTCTTCAGCAATGTGATATTTTAAACCAGGTCCAATTGTTCAGTGATGAAGAAAGCCATGTACACCCAGAGAGGGACCTGTGGGATCTGAGTGTGAACCACAACATAGCATTTTCACGCTTTCTGTTGATGTATGCTTGCATTTTGTTTTCCTTCTCAGGTTTTTTTTTTCTTTCTAGATGCATTTTTTCTTGTTGCAGCAAGATAACTGTATAAATATGTATATACATATATATGTTAGATTTTTCATAATTAACTTAAACATAATTAACATGTATTAGACAACCTGCCACCTAGGAGAGAGGGTCAGTGTTGCAAGGGAGGCCTTGGGAGGGAGGAATGAGGGAAAAATTTGGATCAGAAAGTTTTGCAAGGGTCAGTGTTGATAAATTACCCTCACATATATTTTGTAAATAAAAAGTTTTAATTAAAAAAAAGAAAAAGGCACCACAGATAATGAAGTAATATCAATACTATACATTTATGTATTAAGTGGTATGGCATCCAAATTCCAAGAGAAGTTAAAACAGCTATTAGAAGAATTAACTAGCAAAACAATGCTGTGAAGAATCTCCACCTTGCCACTACACACTTGTCAGATTGGCTAAAATAACAGGAAAAGATAATGAGGAATGTTGGAGGGGATGTGGGAAGCCTGGGATACTGATGCATTGTTGGTGGAACTGTGAACAGATCCAGCCATTCTGGAGAGCAATTTGGAACTATGCTCAAAAAGTTATCAAACTGTGCATACCCTTTGACCCAGCAGCATTTCTATTGGGCTTATATCCCAAAGAAATCATAAAGGAAGGAAAGGGCATGTACAAGAATGTTTGGGGCAGCCCTTTTTATAGTGGCTAGAAACTGGAAAGTGAATGGATGCCACCAATTGGAGAATGGCTGAGCAAATTATGGTATATGAATGTTATGGAATATTATTGTTCTGTGAGAAATGACCAGCAGGATGATTTCAGAGAGGCCTGGAAAGACTTGCATGAACTGATGCTGAGTGAAATGAGCAGAACCAGGAGATCATTACAAACGGCAACAACAATACTATATGATGATCAATTCTGATGGATATGACTCTCTTCAACAATGAAATGTTTCAAACCAGTTCCCATTGTTCACTGAAGAAAGCCCTATACACTCAGAGAGAGGGATGTGAAATGTGGACCACAACATAACATTTTCGTGCTCTTGATTGGTGTTTCCTTGCATTGTATTTCCTTTATCTGATTTTTTTTCTTGTAGATATGGTTTTTCTTGCACAACAATGATAAGTGTGGACATATGTATACATATATTCAATTTGTCAAGTATTTTAACATAATTAACATGTAGTCGATATCCTGCCATCTAGGGGAGGGGTGGGGAGTAAGGGGGGAAAAATTTGTAACAGAAAGCTTTGTAAGGGTTAATGTTGAAGAATTACCCATACATATGTTTTGCAAATAAAAAAAAAAAGAATCTCCACCGTGCTCTCTCAGAACTAGGTAAATCAAACCACAAAATAAATAAGAAAGAAGTTAAAAAGGTAAATAGAATGAAAAGTTTCATATGATAGCCCTTTGGAGTAAACTGAATGGAGACATAAAGAAATATTTTTTTTCTCAGCAGTACATGAAACCTTCACAAAAATTGACCATTTATTAGGGCACAAAACCCTCAAAATCAAATGCAGATAGGCAGAAATTGTAAATCCATATTTTTCAGATCATGACATGCAGAACATGCTTACAAAACCTTCACATTCCTACACAATACAATAAAAATTACATGTAACAAAGGACCAGGCAAAAAATAGGCCAAAAATTAATTGGAAACTAAATAATCTAATCCTAAAGAATGAGTGGGTGAAACAACAAATCATAGACACAATCCATAATGTAATCCAAGAGAATGACAATAATGAAATGGCATACTAGAATTTATGAGATGCAGCCAAAGCAATTCTTATGGGAAGTTTTATATCTCTAGATGCTTATTTGCATAAAATAGAAAAAGAGAAGATCAATGAATTGGGCATGCAACTAAGAAAGCCAGAAAAAAAAAGAACAAATTAAAAAACCCCAATTAATACCAAATTTAAAATTCTGAAAATAAAATATGAGGTTAATACAATTGAAAGGAAGAAAACTATTGAACTAATAAAATTGAGTTGGTTTTATGAAAAAAAAAACCATCAAAATAGATAAACTGTAGTTAATTGGATTAGAAAAAGGAGAGAAATTCAAATTGCTAGTAACAAAATTTAAAAGGGTGAATTTTCCACCAATGAAAAGGAATTTAGAGCAATTATTAGGCATTATTTTATCCAATTTTATGCCAATAAATCAGATAATCTAAATGAAATGGATTAATACTTATGAAAATACAGATTGTCCAAATTAACAGAGAAGGAAATAAATTATTTAAATTTTATAAAAAGAAATTGAACTAGCTATTAATAAACTCCCTAAGAACTTTATGTTCCTATAGAATCATAAATATTTGTCTATTGAATTGAACCCAATGGTACTTTTCATTTGTATCAATTATCTGGGTAAATATAAATAGCATGCTTTTCAAATTTGTAATGGATAAAAAATCAGAGAGAGATAACTAAAAAATTGGATAAAAAAACCAAGATATATAAGATAAGTCAAGAGGAATTAATATAGTCTTGTACTTAGGCTCAAATCAACTTCACAAGAACAAGATACAATAGTTGTGATAGAAGTTTATCTGAAAAAGATCTGGGAGGTGTACTGCAAGTTACTCCCACCCTCTACTTGACTTCACTCTTACTCATGTGCTTTGGAATGATCCTAAAGAAAATCATGAAATAGTGTTAAC
This sequence comes from Myrmecobius fasciatus, assembly GCA_023553655.1. Lineage (NCBI taxonomy): Eukaryota > Metazoa > Chordata > Mammalia > Dasyuromorphia > Myrmecobiidae > Myrmecobius > Myrmecobius fasciatus. The sequence goes on along the minus strand of JAJPUD010035050.1, from coordinate 4,218 downwards.
TAGATCCCCTTTTCATTTATGTTATAAAATTTCAAGTGGATATTCACTAATGTAAAATAATCTTTTTACACTCCCCCTCCCACAACTGGCAATCTCACTCATCAAAATGACTTTTTTTTTTCAAACCTTTTCAGACCTCCTTGTTTCTTCTACCCTGACTTATTCTAGTGCAAACACAAGAAATCAGACATATCTTTGTGAGATCTGATGAACTCTTAATCACTAAATTTAATAGAATTTTCTTAATCTCCATCCATCTTGACCTCTCTTCAGCTTTTGATACAATTCATTATCCTCTTCTCTTAGATATTCTCTTTTGTCTAGGTTGTGATATGCCCCAGGTGGCACAGCTGTTGTGTCAAATGTCTGAAGACTAAATTGAGATCTTCTGACTCCAGTGTTGGTGTTAAACACAAGCATGACCATGTACCTCTTTACCCAATAAGCCTTATTGGTTTTCTACCTCTACCTAAGGATCACTTATAATATCCCCCATCTGGAATTAAAAATCCCTTTATAATCTCCCTTCCACTTCTCTGCCTTTCTAGGTTTATTACATTTTGAAGTGCTCCAAATATGCATAGCTTAATAAGTGTGGGTAACCTTCCATACATTGATATATCCATTGAGAGTGGGAACTAGAGTCATTTTACTAAGTTCAAATCTGGGCTTAGACACATACTAGTTGTGTGACCTTGTGCAAGCCACTTAACCTTATTTGCCTCAGTTTCCTCACTTTTCAAATGAGCTGGAGAAGGAAATGGCAAATTTTTCCAGTATCTTTGTTAAGAATACTCCAATGAGGCCATAAGGTGTTAGACACAACTGAAAAACGACTGAAACAGCAAAGTACAGACTTAACCTGGTATTCCTGGGGCATGTGGTTTCCAGGGAGAAGGGAGCTGAGATGATAGAAGTAAATTTCATTGATGCCTTTTGTTTTTTTTTACATCACATCAATTTCTGAATATATGCTCTGGCTAGAATTATATTTTTAATTATTTTGTTAAAAGTTAAGTAAGAGTAATTAATATAATAACTACTCTTATGACATGCACTTCTCTGTCCTGGTAGTCCTCAAAACTGTGCTGACAGGAAGGAGAGATCTTTCCTCAACGTCTTTCTAATACATTTTTAGTTTTTAGTTGAACAGAATTTGGCTTCCTTTTAGAGATTTCTCCATTTACATTGTTCTAGTCTTTTCTTATTACACAATCATATTCCATTGCATGTATATATAACCATTTATTCAGTCATTCCCCATTCAGTGGTCACCTACTTTGTTTTCACTTCTTTAGTGCCCCTAAACTGCTCCCTAAACAGAGTTTCCTGCCAGAGCCTCTCCTTCCTGTTCAAAATTGTTCCCCATCCCCTTTTCTGACTCTTCCATCCAATTCTGTTTCTGGCCTTCTCTGGAAAGGCAAAAGATAGCAGACTCCAGTACTGCCTGGGCCTCACAAACAATGGAAATCTAGCTCTGGTCCAGAGGCTTACTCCAACCAACTCCCTATTCTCAGATTGCTCAGATTTGGCTTCTGTCCTCCTTCCTAAGAGAATGGTTTACTAGCATCCAGATTCATAGAGAAATTCCTTAAATGGACAGTTAGTAATAATAGAACAGAAAGAACAGAACATCTGTTGCATGTCTCTCTGCATTCACTAAAGCTACCCTTTACATCTGGAATATACCCCATATTCAACTCCACTTTGCTGAAACCTTATTTTCCTTTAAGGAATCAGCTGAAATGCTTCATTCTCTATGAAGTCTACTATGATCTTCTATTTGCCATCTTTACAAATTAGCTTGCTTTTTACTGACGTCCTTGAGAACACAGACTCTTTTTTTTTTTTATTTCTTATTTTTGTCTATATACTCAGTAACCTAAATCATGCCCTGCATGTAATAAGTGCTTAATAAATGTTCACTTGCTGAGTATTTGCCTTCCCAGATTCCTATCAATCAAGATAGGATCAAATTCCTTAAACAATTCCTATTAGATGTCATTAGTCAGTTAGACAACACTGTGTGGCAGAAACAGCTATACCCCAGACCTGGTCACCTAGCTTCTAGTCCCCCAAATTCCCCAACACAAACCTTGGGCAACATTCATACTTCTCAGAGTCTCAATTTTCTAGTTACATGATTATTAAATATTTAAAAGGGATAGTGAGTTGTACATAATAGATTTATAGCATTTTTTTTAAAAAATTACTGTTATGGAAATGCTTGCTTTATTTATTTCTTACATTCAGAATAGATAAAATTATATTTTAAGTTTAAAATTAGTTTAATAAGCTTATAATAAATTAACTTTAATTTAAAAAACAGGAGGGATAAACACATCCTTTACCTATCTGTCAAGGTTAAATTAAATTGAATGACCTACTTGTGAGGTTGTATTAAGGAAAAAGAAAGAAAAACATATGAAAAGTAAAAATATAACAATAATAAATACTGCAAAATATAAGTGCAAAGCACTTATTTCATTTGTTCTCTCATTTACATCTCATAACAACTCTAGCATTACTATCTCCATTATAAAATGGGAGAAATAGATAAGTATAAATTTAATGACCTGCCTCATACACCTAAGAAATAACAGCAATAGACCTCAAACACACAATACTCCTAACTTAATACTTTCCACTACCCAACCTTATATCAATCATCTCTCCTGCATCCATTTCAGAGAAAGGTAAACTTGGGGGAGGAGGGAATAGAGCAATTATTGCTTGGGACTACCCCACTTTCCAACTGTGAATGGTAATGTACTAAGAGCTTAATATTTTTTTTTTTCATTCATTCATTTATTTAGAAAGGACTTTAGGAATGTCCTTAACAAAGTAAGCCGCTACCCATCAGCACAGTAAGGTCAGATTAGTGGCTGTTCAAAACCCTTTCCTGTTTTGTTTCCCTTTCTTCCCTTTATTTCTCTGCTCTCCACACACACACTTCTACCCGAAAGTCTCCAGCAGTGTATTGTTATGCCATCTCAGGGGAAGTTTCTGAAGTTTCTCGAGAAAGAATAGGTTACCCTAAAAAAGCAGCAGGTAGGGAAAATATGAGGCTTTTCTTTTCTTTGGACTCAGCAGGGGAACTCCACTCTCCTCATCATGAAATCAATGATCCATTCGTAAATTAAAGGTCAGAAAGCAATTATTTTAAAGAAAACCTTTAAGAATACTAACTTGCAAAATAGATAAATTAGAGGATGCTTCATTGCATTACAAAATGTTTAGTCCTTTAAAGAAGGATTCCCTGCTAGTTTTCTTTTATAAGAATTCTCCCTACCCCCTACTCACCATGCTTTGTTTACAAATTCATCACCTACCTAGAAAAAACTTGAGAGAGGCAAAGAAATTTAAAGCCTAAAAGTTTCTCACAGACTTGGTCCTCAGAAGAATAGTCAGAAATGAAAATAAAGCATCTTTAAAGTTAAACCTTTCAGCATTGGTTGGGGAAATAAGATTTTATGAATACATAACTTTAAGAACATACCTGTTGTCAGGTACACCTTTGTGGAGGCCTGGGAGAATGGGAGTGGAGAGATACATATAGAATTTCTAAGCAGCTAAAATGTAGAGCCTTGGGACAAGAATGATACACCTTGCAATTTTAAACAGTTTTCACAAAGTCCCATGGAATCTTTAGTTTCCATTTTGGATAGAAGCCAGTGGCATAAACAGGCAGAGTGGTTAATGCTTTTAGGAAAGCTTAGAAACCATATACAGTTTAGCTCCTTTGGGGCTTTACCTAAGCCAGCTGTGAAATTAGGGGTTTCAATGCCCCCTGAACTTCTGGTAAAGGCTTGAAATAAAACTTGTTTGTCAACAAGACTTAAGAACCAATTTTCCTCAAATACTTGGTCATGCCTCTAGTCTCCATTTCCTTTTTAAGTTTTGAATGAACTAGCTCAGCATGAATTCCAAGATTCCTCTTAAAAAGAATTCTCTTTGGGGTAGGAGTGGGGGCAGGGAGAGAAGAAGCTTAGGAAGGAGGTATTTGTGATAATGTTTTCATGAAGAAATCGCAAATCTTTATTTAGACTGTAGAGCCATAGGATTTAGATCTTAAAACTCATTTGCTCTGGCATGTTAATCCTAGTTTAAATTCTAGGAGTATGATAACATTATTTTATAGTTAAAATTAAAGAAATTGAGATGTAAAAAAGATGTGGTCATTGACTTGCTTAAGACCAAAGAGATAGTAAGAGTGTT
>JAJPUD010035049.1:0-10516 GCA_023553655.1 Myrmecobius fasciatus | reverse complement strand
CAAGGACTATATATCCTATTCATCTTTGTGCCATTCCCTAGCACCTAGCCTTTCTAGAGTGCTCTGCTCATTAAATGTGTGCTTAATGAAGTGCTTGTTGAATTTATTGAATGATAAGTGGAAATAGATTTGTTGGATCTACCAGAAAAATCTTAGCAACAAATTAAAATGCAAGTCCCTGAATCTCAAGATAATAATTATACCGATTCTTTGTGGGTAACTACATGAGTCTCTATTAAGGATACCATGGACGAATATTCAAACATCAGACAATTGTTTGTTGCTGAATCATTTTATTGGCCTAGTAATTTGGGCTCTGCCCTCAGCATAAATAAATTAGCATCAGCACCAGTCATAAGGGATTGTACCCCTACTGGTGAAAGAGCTTTCCTGCCATAGAAAACACAATTTGGGGGATGGGGGCCTCTACTTCCGAGGGGCTGCAGTGACAGCAGGCTTCTCCTCCCGAGTGATAGGAATGGTGCGCTCAGGGCCAGTGGCCTGTTTCCTTGGTCCATTCACAGTAAGGACCCCATCAGATGACAGAGATGAGGTGATGCAGAGTGGGTCCACATCAGCTGGGATCCGGTACTTCCTGTGGAATTCCCGGGAGATGAAGCCATGCTCATCCTGGTCCAAGAAAAGGAGGGTCAAAGGCAGAAAGAGATAAGAAAGAGGGGAGGAGAGACAGGGACAAGAAAAGGAATGATTAGAGCAGTAATGCCACAGGTCCATAACCTAGTAACTGTTGGGGAAAGTGAAGCACTTTGGAAGTTAGTTTGGGGATTCAGATTGGAGTCAAGCAAGGATTCCCTAGGTACGTCCTTTCTTCAGCAGAAGCACTAGGAGGTTGGAACAAAGACTCCTTTTTCCACATCCATTGTGGATTGGGTTGTTTCTGAGATCTCTTTGGTGGTTTAGATCATTACACCCCACAGCCTAATTGAATTTAAGAGTCCCAGGGCTAACTTTATTATGCTGAATCACAGATAAAATCTACAACCCATTTGATCTGCTTGACATTGGAAATGACAGAGAGCAAGTAGGACCAGCAAGTTTCACTTGTATATCTTCAGTTTGAGCTTCAATCATTCTAACCCAGGGGTATGCTGGAGCCACTTTGAATCAGCTTCTAAGAGTCAATTATTAAATTTTCAGTGTGAGTTTCTACAACTACAAATAAGGACTTTTGTGTTTTAAATTTTTGCTTTCCTGGAATTAAAGTGATAGAAAAAAATGTTAACAATGCAGACTAAATTTTAAAATGTTCTCTGCATAGTTTTTTTTTTAATTTTTTTTTCTTAGAGAGATGATTGTGGACTCCATTGAGATATGTTGAATGTAATTTGCCACAATGCCTATAATTTGGGATTAGTTGCTAGAATTGAAGGTGCAAAAACTTTCTCCAGGAATTGATGTTTATTTCTTGATAAAGAAAGACTGCACCCAATCTTTTAGTATCCAAAGGACAAGGCCTTGGGCTAACCCCTCATATTCTCTGGCCCTCCAAAACTTCTTCAAAAAGCAGTTTCTTTGTCTGATAACTTTCATATGGTGTTAGTGTTCTGGAATTTAAATCTGACTCAAACTTAAAACCAGAGATTCAGAATAGGAATAGGCTCTAAGATGGCTCTCCTGAAGAGCTTAAAGACCTCTTGATTTCTTACTAGGATTCGACCAGCTCTGAGAGTTTCAGGAATCCTTCTTCCCACCACCCAATACCAGTTCCTCCTTCCCTCTGACACAGCAGAAGAATGACTGTTCAGAGCAAGGAGATGGGGCAAGATTGCCAATACCTGTCGCTCCTCATGCTTTCCATGAACTTCAATCACATCCCCCAGCACTTTGACCTTGAGTTCTTCTGGGGAGAAATGTTTCACATCCAGATTTACTGAGAACTTGTCCTTCTCCAGTCGCATCTAGAGATATCAGAGAAAGTTCAGGAGGGGTGAGGGCAAGAAGTTAAGACTCTCATTCTCTCGTATTCTCTCATATTCTCTCTGTCTCTCACTTACCTTTCTCTCTGGGTCTCTCTCTCTGTCTCTCTCCCCTCTAGGGGGCACTGATAAGCCAAGAGATAAAACACATCTGCAAAAAACCTATTCTATCCAGGAATCCTTACTCCTTCCCTTTCCTCCCCCACCTTCTGCCCTACCCCCTGGAAAAATACCTTGCTTTACAAAATCAAAGCTCTGGCTCATGGGATCCTTGTCCACCAATCCTTAACTGAGCTTATTGGCCTGTGGAGAAGACAGGATATTCTCAAAGATACCCAAAATGGGAGCCAGAATGCCCAAAGTATGTCTACACTAAACAAAAATGGGCTGGGCTATAATTCACAACCTACCCTACCCCTCTCAGTTTGCCAAATGCAAATCTTCATGTCTCTGGATATTTTTCTGTAAAAACAAAGACCTCTTCTGCTGGCTCCTCCTTACTGCTGAGTTTCCCACCCACTTTATCTAGAAACTACTCAGCTTGTCCTTTCAATGTCCTTGCCCACTCATTCACTTGGACTCCTGTTTATACATACTTCAGTATTTTTAAATGAGTGTTGTGACACTGCGCTTATTGGCCAATCTAGTCTATTCACCTCTTCCAAAGCAGAATACAAAGCCCTAGCCGTGGATGGGGGTACAGAATTTGAGCTAAGAAACAAAAAGGTGGCTTACTCCTTCCTTCTAGTTAAGCCCAGACTAATACGCCCTCCTAACTCAAAGAAACCCAACAATCACTGCTAGGAGGTTGACAGGCAGGAGGGAAAGAAGATTGCTTTTTATGGTCTTACACAGGGAAGTGAGAGTAAGATCAGAGGCCCCTGAATTCTGGAAGAACACAAACACAACTAAAATAAAACGGTCAGTGAATGCTAAGGCTACTTCTTTCTGGATACTTTAAAGCAAAAAAGTAACCCCTATCTAACAGTGTCAAATTAGGGTCTGCCCAAAAGCCAGGAGGCAAATGAGATGACCTCAGTTGGTCCAAAGAGATTTTTATTAATAAGATATTTTGATCCTATCCTTCACAGAGAGACTAAAATAAACTGGATCAGACTTGCTGAAAAACTGGTAGTGACCTCATCTTTCTACACTACCAGGCACAGATGCATTAGACAGCTGTGTTGTTGATGGTTATGAGATAGTCTGCTGGAAAAACTGAAGCTAGGAGCTCAAAGAGATGAATTGCACCCAAAAATGGATGCCCCAAAGAACTACCTATTGCTTGACAGAGGGAAGACTTACCTCTGAGAGCCCAGTCTCAAGCCAGCTAGGTGTTCGAAGGAAAGAGGGTCGAAAGTAGAAAGGACTCAGGGCAGTGGAGGTAGGGAAGAGGTCAGACTCCAGCAGATGCTCCCCAAAGAACTGGTCAAAGATTCGGCTGGGTGAGTGGAAAGGAAAGAAAGGGCGTCGGATCCAAGGATGGTGGATGGCGATGTCCATGGCTAGAAGAGTTTGTGGGGTATGGCTGGCTGGGCAGCTCCTTCAACCCAGGCTCCAGCTAGGCTCTTATATAGCCAGCACCCGTGAAGGTTCTGGAATGGTGATGTCAGGAGTTTTATTATCCCAGTTCATGGAGGACTGGTGATCGGGGATTTGGCTGTGACACACATCCAGTACTCACCAGGCTAAGAAAAGAGAAACACAAACATGTCTGAGCTGGCAAGGGACTAGTCCTGGTCTCCAAAGACGGGTGCTTTCCCCGCCCCTTGTTCCACCCCCCCCCCACCAGCCACCCCTCAACACTCTGCTTCTCCCTCCCCTCTTGCTAAGGCAGAGGCAGGAATCCCAAGCAGCTTGCCCCTCCCCCTCCCATTATAGTCTCACATGCCAGGGGGATCAGGCCAGCAACTATCTTGGGCCCAGGCAGAGACTGGCAGGGAAGGAATCTGCCTGGGCTGGGTCCCAAGGACATTAACTCTTTGTGACTCCTTGGACAAAGCAGGCCAGTGGTCAGGGCTATGTCACTGTCCAGACATTTGTGCGTTGCCCTGGGTAGAAGGGAGGAATGAGGGGAAGCCCTTGACATCATTCTAGCCAGAAAGGACTCCTGCCTTTTCAGTGATCTCAGAGAGGAAACAGGGTAGGGGGTGGTTGTCGGGAAAACGTGCTTACAGAAATACAGAATCTTAGATAAAAGGAATGGCAGAGCGGGGATTAGAACTCAGTTTTGGAAAAGGAATGAGACCACCAAAGCACCTCGGTCTGGCATAGCAGATGGTACTTGGTCTCGTAGTGAGAAAAGACTGGGTTTGAATTCTGCCTCATTCGCTGGCTAGCTATGTGACCTTGGGCAAATAAATCTCTTCCCTGCTCTGGGTCTCAGTTTCCTCATCTGTACAATGAGTTTGGTCAGGCTATCCTCCAAAATTCCTCCTGGTTCGGAGCAAGGATGCTTGATACTTCATTCTCAGATGACTAGCAGATTAGAGTTAGGAAGATGCCCAAAGATTTAGGGCTTTGACACGTGGGTCGGAGGCAGAGTTTGAGAAGTCTCCGGGACAGATAAGTGTGGCCTCCTTGGATCCGAATCCAGTTCACTCAACCCAGCTGAGCAGCTGAACAGCTGAGCAACCGGATCCGAGAGGGCATCGGCGCAGGAGGAGGGAACAGAGTTTCCCTCCCCCTCTCCACCGAGGCTCCGCACTATTTTTGGACCGTGCCGACCCCGCCCAGCCTTCCCGGGGTCCTTTCCAGAGTCCTGGCTCTTCGTCCTGGCAGGAAGGGCCCGCCGTGTCCGCAGGGGTTGATCGGTGGCTGAAGGTCCATCTGGGGCCATGTCGGGTCGCTCGGTGCCACACGCCCACCCGGCCACCACCGAGTACGAGTTCGCTAATCCGAGCCGTTTAGGCGAGCAACGATTTGGGGAAGGTACTGGATTGACGCCGCTCCCTCCCCCGCCTCCACTGATGTGGGGGGCTGCTCCCACCCCACCCCAGGCCTCACTAACCGTCACCCCTCAACCTGAACTAAACTGACCTCCTGAGACTGATCGTGTCTCATCCAAGACTGACTTCTCCCGTCTGGGCCATTGCCTCGTTCCCTTCCTGACCCCCGGTCATCTGACAGGGGGATCCCAGGGGATGGACAGGAGGCGCAGCCCTTAGCTGGTACCTTCTCTCCTGCCCCATGGGCTTCAGCTTTTCTTCTTTCCTTTGTCTGCAATCCCCCAAATCCTATTTATTATAGTTTTTGTATCTTCCTGTCCCTCTCCATTTTACTACCGTGAGGGGGCAAGAGGCAAATCTGACCCTGCCCCTTGCTACCTGGGTGACTTTGGTCCAGTCAGGTCTCTGCCAGTGTACCTTTAGCCATGGCTCTCTAGGCCTCAGTTTCCTGACTGAAAAATGAGGGGCTGGGGTTGATGGCCTCAATGATCCCTTTCAAAATGTGTTCCCTTCTCTTCCTCTCCATCCACTCTTCTTCCCTTACACCTTTCCCTCTTTGGTCCTGCCCTGTACCTTTTCTGGTCTCACTTTCCTCCTCCTTTTACACTTTTTTCCTTTGGCACAATCCCCTTCCCTACCTCACCTTTCCTTTCTGTTACAGGCCTTCTCCCGGAGGAGATCCTGACTCCCACCCTGTACCATGGCTACTATGTGCGACCACGGGCAGCACAAGCTGGGGAAGGTAGTGGCGCGGGGGCCTCGGAGCTCCGGCTTAGTGAAGGCAAGTTCCAGGCCTTCCTGGATGTGAGTCATTTCACCCCAGATGAGGTGACAGTGAGGACCGTGGACAACCTGCTGGAGGTGTCTGCCCGGCATCCTCAGCGCTTGGATCGGCATGGCTTTGTGTCCCGGGAGTTCTGCCGTACCTACGTCCTGCCTGCCGATGTCGATCCCTGGCGCATTCGGGCTGCGCTCTCCCACGATGGCATTCTCCATCTGGAGGCTCCACGGGGAGGAAGACGATTGGACACAGAAGTCAATGAGGTCCACGTTTCTCTGTTACCTAGGCCTCCTGACCAGGAGGAAGAAGGGGAGGGGGACATGATGGGACTCTGATGATCCCAAATTTGGCACCAAGCAGGTTCCTTTCTATCTTACGGGAAGGGCTTTTGCTGTTTGGTGGTGAGAGCACCTGCCCACCAACTCAGAGGCAGCTGCGTCTCATGGGGAAAAGGGGAAAGAGAAAAAGGGAAGGGGAAAAGGGATAGGGAGGCAACATGGGGAGGGGGGGAAGGAGAGTAGTGATCTAGAATGGAATTTCTATCTAGTTTGATCCCTTAGAACATGTGAACATGGACAGTCTTGTCAATGAGTTCTGGGTAGAGATGAATAAATCCAAATGCTAGGGCCCTGTTTGTGTTTCTCCCTGTTCTGTGTCTGGAGAATAAGACTAAGAGTGAGGAAAGAAGTCCTAGACAAGGGCTGCAGAACTCCTGGCTGGATAGAGGGCTCATAATTTGGATATGCTGAGTTCAACTCCAGACCAAGCTCACAGCTGGATGCTGTGATTACAGCAGGACATTGGCACTGACTCCTAATCAGATTCCTAGCTCTGATTTTCTCACAATGCAACAAAAGCCAGAGTGATCCTGGTAGGGGATGAGAGCTCTGTCATCCAAACAAGCCAGAGGGCATTGTCTGGGCTGGTGATTAGAGATACAAAAACAAGGGTCTCCAGACAGTCTGGGCTTTTCAAGGTAGAACTTGGGAGGGGTCTGGGGGAAAGAACAGAACGTGTTTTTGTCTAGGCTGTGTTGCCTAAAGCAATGTTCTTCAGCTCCTGGGCAACTAGACAGAGTTCTCACATTCAAGGGGCTTAATACAGCCAGGGAGCATGAATACTGGAATGAACGAGCAAATGAATGAATGAAAAAGCATTAAACAATTTGGTCCAAAGTGTCCATAAAATCATACATCATGGGTTTTTAGAGGTTTTTAAGGTTTTTAGAGATCATCTGACTCAATCCTTTGTTTTATATATGAGGAAACTGAGACCCAGAGACTTAAAATCCTAAATCTGGAGATGGGCAAGACCTCAAAGGGCATGTAGACCAACCTCTTCATTTTACAGACAAGGAAACTGAGGCCTATAAAGAGGAAGTGACTTGTTTCAATTGATGCTAGTAGGTAGAAGCAGAGTTGAAACTAAAATCTGAGGGGGTTTTGCTCCTAATCTATTTTCAAAAACTTTTAAAAGTTTTTAACTAATCATTTATCTCCCTGCCATCTCCCCTGCTTTGTAACAAATATGCATGGCTAAGCAAAGCAGGTTTCCTTATTTGTCATGTCTAAAAATTTATATTCAGTCTTCATTTTTAGTCTATCACCTCTCTGTGAAGAGATAAATAACATGCTTCATCCCTCTGGCATGATGGTCATGGATGATGATCCATGTGTCAATCTGAGTTTTATAATTTATCAAAGTAATCCAATACCTTTATATAGACTTTCAGGCCAGGAAGAAAGTATTTGACTCTAATTTATGAAATTCCCCATAGCAGGAATCAAACTGCTCCATCAACTTTTTTTTTTTTTTTTTTTTTTTTTTTTTGCTGAGGCACTTGGGGTTAAATGACTTGCCCAGGGTCATCCAGCTATTATATATCTGAGACTGGATTTGAACTCAGATCCTCCTGACTTCAGGGCTGGTGCTCTATCCACTGCACCACCTAGCTTCCCCTTCTCCATCAACTTCTAGCACCATTTCTAGCACTGAAGGAAGGAGAAGAGGGTCCAGGCTCAGATTTCAGAGTTGGTGTGTCCAGAAAGGCTAAGGAAGTAGGGCTGAAGGAAGCCCTAAGTTCAAGGAAGGGGAAACTATTGGGTGTCCAGGATAGCTTTGGGAACCTGGACCCTTAATCATTCTTCATTCAGTCCTGGAATAGGCAACACACACCCAGCAACTTCCGATAAATTATCTCTAACCAGCCTGTAATTGTTAGCTGAAAATTCTCCATTAGAAATTAACTAGTTTTATTGTCTCTAGTTAAAATGTAGTAGTAGTGATTAGTATAATAGATATTTTAATGTGATTGATACTTCAGTAGCTAGAGGTTCTATGATATTATCAGTGCTGCATACTCCTCCCCTCCTTTTGCCAGTACATACCCATCCTATGCAATTCTTGTCCCTACCTTCAAATAAATCTTTAATAGATTCTATACAATGGGTTGAGGGCTCCCCTAGATCATTAATACCAGTCAAGCATGAGGGCTATCCAGCAGTCATCCTTTGCTTTTGTTACTGACCAGCTCATCTTTTTTTTTTTTTTTCTGGTCACATATTTCTCTGATGACATCTTTCACCTTCCTTTTCCTCTGGTCATTAGTAATATGTTCCAGCCTACTCATGCCTACCATTCAATTTTCTATACTTTCATTAAGCACCTTCTCTGTGCAAGGTACTTTCCTAGGTGCTGGGGATTTAGATAAAACAATCCTGCCCTCAAAGGATTCTACTAGGGAACACAATATGTTCCATAAAATTAAATTCAAAATATAATGTAATTTGTAACAATTACCTAACAACCAGGAGATCAGGAAAGACCTTGTGTAGGGAGTAGCACTGGCTTCCCCTGAGCTCTGAAGGGAGGTGAGTTTCTAAGAGTTAGAAGTAAGAAGGGAGAGATTTTCAGGCACAGAGAGTGGGCTGTACATATATTTATATATGGAAGGAAGAGAGAGAATAACACATACAGGGAATAGTAAGCAGGCCACTTTGACTAGAATATGGAGTCCTAGGGAGAAGGAATATAAAAACAATTTGGAAAAGGAAGACTGGAGCCCTGGGTCTTTCTATTGCTGTCTGGAAGTTCCCCAACTTCAATTCTCAGAGTTCATAGCGTTCCTTGACTTGAAGCCATTTTTAACATCAATGTCCTTCTCCCCCAGTTATTTCTTCACTCAAAAATATTGAGCATTCATTAAATCCACATAAAATCATGAAAAACATGATAGAGAATTAACAAGAAGTTCAAAACATCACAGAGTAGTATTGGAGTTCTGTAGAGTTAATATAAAGGGCTCTTCTTTTGTCCCTTTTGCCCCCAATTAACTTTTAGTTGTAGAATAGTATGTTTTTCTAGTCATTGCAGTTGAGAAATCGGATTCAGAAATACTAAGTATGTATTCAGTAGAACTGTGTTCAAATTCTGCCTTAGTCACAGTGACATTGAGGAAGTTAACCTCAATTTAAAAAAAAAATTACTATTTTCTCCCAGTTTTCCCTTATCCCCACTACCTCAGTTTTCTTATCTCTAAAATGAGAATAATAATAGCACCTATCTAATAGGGTTTTTGTGAAGAGCAAATGAGATGTCTATAGCTCTTCGCAAGTCTTAAAATAAGGGATAAATGTGAGCTATAATTATTATTTAATTGAAGATTAAATTGACTCTCAGAAAGATTAAGCTATTTGCCTAAAGTCACAGAGCTGGTAACACAGGATTCAAAACAATCTCCCTGCTCCAAAGTCACATCTTTCAACTATATATATATTAACCAACCCTGGTCTTTAAAGTCTGGACCTCGGGGCATTGGGTTCAGTGTTTGGGCCTGGCCTTCAGATCTGGGGTTCACTTGCCTCCTAAAGGTATTGGGTTAAGCAAGCCTGAGTAGTGGGAGAAAAAGTTAAGACTCGAGACGCTTTTCCAGGCCCTGGAAGCTGAGCCAGCTGGGAGGCCGACAATCCAGAGCTTCCACAAAGGAGCTCCAGGCTCTAGGCCTGAGGCTGGCCCAGGGTGTGGGCCCTGCTCCCTCCTCCTGTCCGGAGGGCCCACCTGACAATCCTTCCAGCAGGTGGCACAGATAAGCCACCTTGTGCAAGGGGAGAAATCTGACACTGACACACTGCTCTCTGGGAGCTGCCACTGGTGGCTGGACAGGAAACCAGGAAATGCACTCTCCTTGTGTGTGGAAATACACTCTTGGGGACGGAGCACCATGGGAAACCAGCTCTGCTGCGGGAGAAGCTGGTGAGTAGTGGGCAGGAGGAGATGCCATCTGGCCCTGATTCCTGGGGGGAGAGGGACGCCCGGGCAATGGGCACCAGCCACCACAAGGGTCCTTCCAGAGAAAGCCAGCAGAGAGACGGGCTTGTGCTGCCTCCCTCTGCCTAGCACTTGTGCCCATTCCCATGCCAGCACCAGCTGCTTCCCTAACTTCCTGGGAGAGCCCAGAGAAAACAGTGAGTTGGTGTTCTTCGGGTAACATTCTCCATAACAGGCAGAAACTGACTGCCAGCATTCTAGTCCGTCCCTCCCTGTTCAGACTAGGAAGGAAAATTTAGGTCCTGGTTGGTGCTTCTGGCTTTTTCTTACTCCTATTCACTTTCTTCTTCCTCATTTTCTTCCATGTTTCTTTATATTAAGGTGATCAAGTTTGGGGAAATGTCAAAAATTGCAGGAGGAAGAAGCTATTTGGATAGTCGTAGAATACTGGTTTTAGAGTCAGGAGAGATCTGGATTCAAATTATACCTCTGACATTTACTATTTATCCAGTCATGGGTGGGTATGTCCTTTCACCTCTCAGTTAATTTCCTCATCTGTAAAATGGCAGTAATATTTCTGTAGA
>JAJPUD010035048.1:0-10516 GCA_023553655.1 Myrmecobius fasciatus | reverse complement strand
ATATTATTCAGAAATTTTTTCTTAATTTTTTTACTTTTTTCATTTTTATCAATTTTCTTTTCCTCTCCTTTTTCTTCTCTTTTAAAAATTAAAACTTTGACAAAGAACAGAGTAGCAGTAGCTCTTTTTTAGTTCCTCCAATTTCATACTTTTTTTTACCTCCCAAGTCTGATAACATTAGAAATACTCTATTGCCCAGAAACAAAATGCTTAATTGTATAGTTATGAAAGGTAAACGAATAGCTATACCATGAAACAAATGGCCTTATTAAAGACCTGACAAGAAGCTCTTTTTCCTTCTGTCTTTCTCCTACCTGGCCTTCCTCTCCCTTCAAATTGAATATTCTCGTAGATTTCAGATACTGTCTAGATTATTTGAAGTTTGATTTGGCAAAAAAAAGTGTATCTTCCAGCAAAAAAGAATGGAAAATCCCTAAATTGTTTCCTTTTCGTCATTGTTGTTTTGTCCTTCTTCTCCAAAACTACCATGACATCCGGGAGGTGATTAGATCAGATCAATTAGAGATGGCCCTGGATCTCAGAGACCTTGGCCTTTCTAAGCTAAGGTCTTTAACAGGTTTATTTGATTGAGGCAACTGCTCATTCAGTGATTAAATTTAGCTAATAAAGAAATGTCAGAAAAGTAGCCTTTTTTAACCTATTAAAAACAACAAAACAAAATCAATCAGGATGGGGAAGACCTTCAGGATTTCTGATCAAGACAAGCAACTCTTGAGGCAATCTGGGCCCAAACAAAGAATGCTAGGATACACAAGGATACAAAAAAAGTCTCAGAAACAACACTTTATATTTAATGATAAATTTAAAAATTCTTTGGCAGAGTAAAGGTGTTTTCATTTAAGTATATATAGAAATAAAAATCTGTGTTTGCATTTTATCTTATTGATAACTACCAATAAATATATATTATACAATTCTTCTAATTGTGACAGATTCTGTATGAAAGATATCTCATTATTTGTAAATGACATTTGCCAAATCAGACAAGAGCAAAAGGTCTCCCTGACATCCACTATAGTGTTTGGTATGCAGTAGGTACCCAATTAATGCTTAAAAAATGACTCAATGAATGGATGATTCAGAAGGAATAAAGAGAAAAAAAAATCTAACCATGGAAAGTCTTTTTATCAGAGGTCATCCAATCAGATTTGGATTACAACACTGACTCTCCATGGAATCAATCTTTTCCTGAACTACTTTATGACTAAACAGTGTAGTGACTCAGTGTAAGAAAAAGAACTATTTTTGTGTTCCTAAAAAAAAAAAAAAAAAAAGAAAGAATCACAAATTTCACTTTGGAAGTTCTGATCCCTAAAGGGAAACAAAAAACCCTGCATAGTAAACACCAGAGAAAGGGATGCCACTGAAAAACCTTTCTGTTGTTAAACATTTTCCATCTGAGGTACACAGAGGGCTCCATCAACACCCTCAACTCTTGGCATCCCCAGTAATCTCTGAAGTTCTGAGGTTTATTGTGACAAGACTGTCAGCCTGCACAGCTTCAGAAGCAGGAGGTACTCTTTCCTAGCTTCTCTCTCTGGAGAAACATGCCATCACATCAGGGGTATTCTCTTTGTTACCTAGTAATAAAGAAAATGTTACTAGCAATTGCGGAGAAGCCTGGTGTAAGGACAACTTGAGAGCATTCAATGTGTAGTTTAGTGAACTGTTCAGTTTTTCCAGCAGTTTGCTATCATCAGTACTCTCCTTTACATGGGCAGTATTTTTTGGATTATTTTAGGTAATCTCTTAGGTCCCTCCAATTCTAACATTATAGAAGTCTAAAACTCTTTTTCCCTTGGAGATGTGAGTATGAATTATAAGAATAGAGGAAACAAAAAAAGAAATGGTTTTTCATGATTTTAAATAATGGATTATAAATAATCAGAAAAGTCTGAATTCAAATTCAACTTGGCAAGTCGTTTGAACTCTGAATTTTTGATTTTCCATCTCAAAGATGATGGCAATATCTTTAATACCTCATTTAGATTTACTATGTGGTTTAAGGGAGAAAATACATATATTTTTGCCATATTTTTAAGTTCTTTTTAAGTGCCAGTTGTTACCTTAACCCTCCATCATAACATTTTTATTTTTACCTCATGTCTACTGACCCAACTCATGGATTCCAACCTAAAATAACACATACCAGTAAGCACATGCTTTATCTACTATATTTAGTGTCAACAAGTATTTGTTAAAAGCCAGGCACTGGAAAAAATAGTGAGGATAAAATAATTTCCATTCTATTAGATTTTTTAAAAATGTACATAGTTAAGTTGTTAAAACTAGGTACACAATGTATATAAAGTAGGTTCAGATATGGTTAGTATTAACAATTAAGGGAATAAGAAAAAAGTCTCTTAGAGAAGGGGGCACTGAAGCTGTGCTTTTTCACAAAGGGAGAGAGACAGAAGATTGAGTACTACATCTTGACTCAAGAAGACCTGAGTTAAAATCTGACCTGACACTTAATAGCTGTATGACTCTAAGTAAGTCACTTAACCTGTTTGCCTTAGTTTCCTCTTCTGTAAAGTGAGGATAATAATAGCATCTATCGCAAAGAATTCTTGTGAAGAACAATTGAGATAGTAATTGTAAAGTTATTAACATAATGCCTGACACATAATAAGCTCTATAAAGATTTTAGCTATCTTTAGTAAAGAATATCAAATTGGTCAATTTGAATAACATGTAGAAATTGTGTGGGGGAAACTTATAGTTAGCCCTGAGAGATAAGCTAGAGCATATTAATCAAAACAATATCACAAGTCTATGAGACATTACATTGCAACTAGATTTATCACAAGAGAAGTAAACATTCATATGAATGCCTTAGCAAGCACAGAGATACCAATCCAAACAAAGGCTTACAAATTTATGAAATTGTGGCAAAGAGAGGAAAAGAAATAAAAATCTCCATCTTTAGAAGTAGAAGAGGCAAAATTACAAATAATTTAAGATAGCAGTAGCAGCTTTCTTTTCCCTTGGGCACTGCTAGATTATGAAGACAGAAAGGTCTGCTTATCTACTGGGATCCCAGATTGCACAAGCAGAATGACTGGTACCTGACTTAACTCCCAAGGACATACAAAAAGTCCAGCTTGAGGTGAAAAACAAACTATATCAGCTAAAGGGTCTCTTGCATACTTTAATCCAGTGTTTCTGGAAAATACGGCAACTCAAAAGGACAAATTCAGGGGACCCCTTAACAATTAGCAGTTTGATGGAGCTGCTAAAAAAAGCTAATGCGAATTTATGTTGCTTTGAGAAGCCTGGTTTAAGGAATAAGAAGGTCATGGACTTGTGTTTTGGCTCAGTTCTGAGAAATGCAATAGAAAATGGAATGGATATTGTGGGGAGCATCTAGTTGATCACAACAGTTTTGGCGAAAAACTTTAAGTTTGTCATTTGAGAATTTAATGAAGGAAATTGAGATTATTTGGCTTGAAAAAAAAAGGAGACAGAGGAAATGATCTTCAAATAATTGAAGAATTTTCATGTGGATGAGGAATTACACTCCTCTGGTTTGGAACAAGAAGTAGTTTTTGTAAAGTGTTAAGTAAGAGTGCTATCCAAAAAAATTGTCTAAGCAATTCTGGTGGGATTCTCTCTTCCTGGCAGTCTTCAAACAAAAGCTGATTAACTACTTTTCAGATATATTGTAGAGATGATTCTTTGGGGGTGTAGATTAAATTTGATGATTCTAAAGTTCCTTCTCTCTTTGAAAGTTGGTGATTGGTCCACCTATAAAATTCCTTTACAAGGAAACTGAAACTGAGCTTGCTCTTAGATTATAGCCCGATGTTCCAATTTTATACATAATTTTCTCTTGCTATGGGATAACATATGGACAGTTTTTTTTTCTCTAAGAGGTACATTTCTCAAGAACTCACTATATATGTAGGATATTGTCTCAAAATTATGATAACTCTTGAGGACCCCTAAATTGTCAGTTCTACAGAAATCTGGCTTTTCTTCTAGAAAGTTAGATTCTGAGATTATGCTAAATTTGCACTAAAATGATTGGAATTTAAGAAGATCTTACTATATCAATGAATGGAGTATATTATATACATTTTATTATATATTATATTATATGTAACTCTATATTATTTGATGCTATTATATATTAATCATAAAGCTAGGAAAAGATAGGATGATTATTTTTTAATTTCTATGTAAATTTATAATAACATTTTCTATTAATAGATGCATCTTTTTTAAATTTTGGTGCTTTTCAATCATTTCAATCATGTTTGACTCTTTAGGACGTTATTTGAGGCACTGAGTAGTTTGCCATTTTCTTTTCCAGGGCCTTTTACAGATGAGGAAACTGAGATAAACGGGGTTAAGTAACTTGCCCAGGTTCACATAGCTAGTAAGTATCTGGGACCAAGATGAGTCTTCCTGACTTCAGACCCAGGACTTTATTCATTGTACCACCTAGCTGCCCTACTTTGTCCTACTAGTGCTAGGAAATTTTTCCTATTCTCATTAGGAGGCAATAGTTTATAAATGTTGCCCATAAAAATGCCTCATAGGCCATGTGGATTAATGCAACTCCTGTTCCTCAGAATGTTCACTGTCAAGAAAGTCTCTCAGCAGAGGTTAGTATTCCGTTCCCCTAAGTCTATTATAGATAATTTATAATACTGAAGTTATGCAAGAAGTTGAGAAATCTTATTATCTATGGCAAAGTAAGGAAAATAGTAGTTACTCAACCAATTTAGTAATGCTTCCCTTTTCCATTTTTTGGGAATGAATGGTTCCATATTATGTATGTCCAGATAACTAAAGTTTACCCTTTAAATATTTATCATAATGTTATTACAATTTTCTTCTGTATGATTTTTTTAAAAAATCAATCATATATTTATTTCTCTGTCTTTTTAAACATTAGTCATTGAATTAAATTTAGCCTTTTCTTGCTGACTCAGCATCATCATTATGAACATCAGCAGCTGCACTGTGTTGTAATGTAATGATGCGATCAGAAACTGTTGAAGCGGGTAGAAATGTTTGCCTCTTTCATTAGTGTTTGACTGCTATGCTCTCTTATTTCTTCCTTATAATTTTGTAAGCTTTCTCTCTCCTCCATTACTATTAGATTTTTTTTTCCTGCTCAATGTTATCATTTACCTTCTGCAAGCAGATCTACCCTCTTAAGTTTTTTTTTTTTTCTGTTAATCTGATGTAAGGCTGAGAAACCAGGTAACCAAGTTTGTTAGAAGTTTCTAAAATAAGAATCAGAAAGCCTTGAATCAAGGACCTACTTGGTTCTTCTATGAATAAATGTATAAAACATTTAGTACATTGCCTTTCTGAGATTTCTTGATTCTCAGAAGCAATTTTTCTTACTTACAGATGGTTATTTATGTTCTGGATAACTGATATTATCATAGAAATGACCTTTAATCTGTGAAGTGATGTTATATTTTTATTACATATTTCCTTCTATCAAGTTAATGGAAATGCCATAGAGCTGCTAAGATAGTAGGTTGGGTAAAATAGGAAATTATTATGAGTATAAGTAAGATTTGGGGCCAGAGGGGAAAAAATTTGAAGTCCTTTCAGAACTCCCTAAAAAAAAAAAGTCCAATGGTATCTTCCATTACCCTGCCCAAATTCAAGAGCTAGGGATCAGCCTAGAAAGTAAATAAAGACCTTTTTTTTAGGTATGTAAAACCAGTTAGTTATGAGACAGTCTAAAAAGCAATAGTTACAATATTCGATTTAACACTCTGTGAATGTGGCCTCTTGGCAGTCTCCATGTTTTCTTGCAGCATTAAAGGCACACATTTTATTTTTTTTTGTTTGTTTTTCTTTCCAGTGTTATCAGGAGACTTAGGCAGTTGCTATTTTTCAACGATCCTTATACATGAGCTTTTGATTACTAAACATTATTTTTGGCTTTTTTTTCCAAATAAGAAGAGAAAAAGCAGTAAAGCCAGTTTTCTTCATAATTCTTAAACTTGTGAACTTTTCATTCCGTTCACTCCCATTAACAAGCTAGATTTTTATCACTGGCATAAAGTGCAAAACCAAATCTCCTGTGTGAGATATGACTTACTGATCAGATCCTCACTCCTCTTATTGTTTTTCAAACAGTGGCAGGAACAACCAAGGGGATAAATAAGATCCACTGCTTGATAGGAAGCCCTTAGGCAATGTACTCTAGAACACCCCTACCTAACTATGACACCCAAACCCCATTCTATTCTAGATTCTCTGCATGTTCACTGAGTTGCTCTCAATTGCTTTCTCTCTCTCTCTCTCTCTCTCTTTCCAAACACACACACACACACACACACACACACCACATGCAATATATTTTTGCTATTCAAAGGATGAAGTCTCCAGTAGAAAAATCCTTCCTTTTTTTTTTCATTTAAGCCTGTTCTCCATGTTCTTCTTTAACTTAAAAAAAGAAAAAAAGAAAAACAATTTTTAGGTTAAAAAAAACCTTAGAATTATTTTGTATCATGGTTGAAATAACATTGTGAAAAGTGCTGAAATTTTATTCACATGACATGGATTCAAATCCTACCACCACTACTTACTAGATGTGATCTTGGAAGCAAATCACTTTCTGGGCCTCATTTGCAAAATGGGTGGTTTAAACTCTTAGGTTTCTTTTTAGCTTTAGAGCTATGATCTTATGTTGTACCTAATTTTACACAGATAAGTTATATTTTTTGGGGAAAAGAACCCACTTTTTTCATTATAAAATGAAAAATAAAAGACCCAAAGATGTTCCTGTTAACATGATACATTATTTTTTTAAAAGAATAAATTCATGGCTACTTTTTTCATTTTTTTAGGAGGAAGTAAGCAAGCAGGATGCAAAGAGTATACATATTTATAAAGTCATCTCTCTACCAGAATAGGAAAAAAAAAACTTTTTCCATTAAAACTCTATATGAACAAGGGATTGATGAGCTTCCCTTAAACCTTTGTTGAGTTTTCAATATAAGTGTTGCTTTAAAGAAAAATTTTATAAAGGACTTTTCAAACTTTAAAATGCTTTCTTGAAAATAAAATAATATTTCATGGGTGAAAGGAACAGCTCTGCTCTTTCTGTCAAGTGTTTCTCCTTAATTTATCTATTCAGATCCCCAAATGAATTATGAAGTGGAAGCTAATGCCTGATCCACACTATCAGAACATAGTAGTTCCCAGATGGAAACTATAAGCTGAATCTTTTTTTAGTATTTGTTCCCCATATTGGAAATTAACAATAATTATTTGCCTGTGTTATATTACTTTGTTAATTTAAATTATTTTTTCAACTAAGAAGCAATAATTTTTTTTCACCTCATTCCTCATTCCAATGGGAAAAAATTTTTATAAAGAAAAATAATTTCATTGTGACAAATCTGTGAGATCAAGCAAAACAAATTTCCTTGTTGGTTATACATGTCTTTGTGAAGAGGTGAGTAATATATACTATTGTTGTCTTCTGGAATCATAGGTCATCATTGTGTTGAATGGTTTTCTTAAGCCTTTAAAAGTATTTATTTCTATAACATTATATTAATTGTTATAGTTTTGCACATTTTACTCTGCATCAATTGATATGTTTTCTCAGCTTACTCTGAAACTATGCTTTTCTTTGCTGTGATATGGAAGAATTATATTACACTCATACATCACAATCTATTCAGCCATTCTCTATTTGATGGATACTTCTGGATTCTAGTTATGTGGTCACTACAAAAATATTTCCTGTATGTGGCCACAAATATTTTTGTACATTTGCATTCTATCATATTTTTCATGTTTGTAGGGCCTAATACTGGGATGGCTATTCCAAAATATATCCATAGCTTACTAAATTTTGGAGGCATAGTTACAAACTTTTTTCCAGTATAGCTGGACCAATTCATAGCTCCACCAAAAATTCATTTAATGTACCCATTTTTCCTTAACCCTTCTACATTTGTTGTTCTTATAAGGCTTATACCTTGGCTTAAGTTCCAAATTATTTGTTGCCCAGTTTTCATCTTATCAGTTCATAAAAGAACTAAAATCTCTTTTGCATAATTCTTGACAAGTTGTCACATGGTCTTTCTTTGAAGACAATGTGAAATCCATCACCTTCCAAAGAAGTCTATTTAAATTTCTTTGGAAGATTTCAGTTAACATCAAGCTTCTGATAATTTACATTGAAAAATGTGGAAATTCCAATTGGTCTGATGTTCAATTTAAACAATGTTCCAATTGCTCAGAAGATTATATCAGACTTGGAATAGGAACCTTCATAATATTCATCAATTCAACCTCACCCTGCTCTCTGAGACAAAGCTGTTTTATCTCTCTCAAGGTAGCCTTTTAAATATTTAAAGGTAGCTAATAAATATTTTCTAATTCTCATTGACTTCAGACTAAGCAATTTTAATTCTTTCAACTGATCTAATATGGCCCTCTGCCCAATCATCTCATCATCCTAATCTGAAAGGTAATCTAGTTTATCAATATCTTTCCTAAAATATACAACTAGAACCATACACAATATTCTAGATGTGGCCTGGATGTCATTGTACAGTGAGACTGTCACTTTCTCAGCTACTGACAAAATGTTTTTCTTAATGTAGTTGATTTTATTTCCTTTCATATTACTTTGTTGACTTACATATAAATTAAAATTCAATAAGATCTCAAAAATTTTTTCACATGAATTGTTGCCTGTGCATTCCTCCATTGTCTTGCACTCATATAATTCATTTTTTCAACTCAAGTACAGAATATTTCTCTATTAAATTTTACATATATACATTTGATTCATTATTTAAGCTTGTGGGTTTTTTTTCAGATTCTGCATCTATTCTGTAAGGCATTAGCTTTGTGTCTTCTGCAGATTTGTTGAGTACAAATGACTTCATGCAAGTCATTGTTTCAAAAAAACAAAGAAACAAACAAAAAAACCCAAACTCCAAACATGGAATAATTCCAAGAAAAAAACAAACAAACAAACAAAAAAACAACAGAGAGCATTCTCCTAGATAGTTCCTTCTAGACTATGATTAACAAGTTAATTTCTAATAATATAACTAAATTATTAATATTTTAATATAAATATATTATATATATTTATAATACAAATAATATATAATATTTTAATAATAAATAATATAGAGTATAGACTTTGTCAAATGTCTTGTTGAAACTGAACCATGTCTACGATATTCCAATGATGTAGCAGTCTAGTCATCCTCCCCTAAATAAACAAATATTACTCTTACATGACCGTTTTTCAAGATCCATAATCATCTTACTGACCCACGTTCCTTTTTAAATGATCACAAGTCATTCCTTTACTAAATTCTAAAATTTTTCCAGTAATTAAAATGCAAGTTTATTCTTGTATTTTGAAAAATATATACTCTTCCCTTTGATGAAACTAAAACATTTGCCTCTTTCTCTAATCTTGTGATCACTTTTCCTAGTTATATACATCTTCATATTTCAAAAATTTTCAATTTTAAAGGTATTATTGCCCTAAAATAGCTCAGCTGTCAAATCCACAAATTTTTCTAGTGTTCCTAGTATATAGTCAGCTTATTCTGATGCCTGAATTTATTAAGGGTACCTAAGTATATTCTTACCACTTAATTATAGGATCTTAGATTTAGAGTTAGTTGATAAGGCAATCTAGTTCAAAAATCCTCTTTTACAAGTGAGAAAACTGAAGCCCAGAGAAGTTAAATGCTTTATCCAAAGTCACACAGATGGTCATTATTTGAAGTAAGATATGGACATTACTACTCTAACTCCAAATTACAATATTTTCCGTTTCATTGCTTGAGTCTCAACCCCTCTGCTTAACTATTATTCCTGCCAATTTTATTTCTTTTTCTCATTTTTCTTTTAAAGTTTTATATATCAAGGTCGAGCATATAGCTGGACTCTTAAAGCCTCAAATCTTAATTAATTTCGATCTAACAATCCTTTTGTTAAGCTTCTACTACTCCAAAGCACTGTGAGAAGGATTGGGAATTTGAAGACAAAAAAATATGAAGTCATCCTTTCCCTCATACACCTCACCTTTTACCGAGAGATGAGGAGTGAATATAGGACAATTTGTAGACAGATAAGTAAATACTAAATACATCCAACTTTAATATGATTCACTTGGGATTAGTGAGGAGAGACAGCTCTACTTTGGGCCTTATTCATGTGTTTGTTGTTTCTTCAAGTACAGCTACTGAATTGGAGTAATGTGTTTTATTCCCGATGCAAGCTGACATGTCTACATAGAAACACACATGTATATACATACACATGTGCACAAACACACACATATGTACACAGGTATTATCTTCCAGTTGGGAGGTCAGTCTCTGTACTACTGCCATTTGAGGTTCCATGCCTGTGATAGTTGTAGAATGTCTGCTTGCTTCAGCTCAGACTACTTTAGGTGTTCCTCTGCATATAATATGCCAGAATCCCACAATATCTTGCCCCTTCCACATCACAGGGGTTAGGCATGCAG
>JAJPUD010035047.1:0-10516 GCA_023553655.1 Myrmecobius fasciatus | reverse complement strand
CTGGTCGTTTCTTACAGAGCAATAATATTCATATACCATAATTTATTTAGCCATTCTCCAATTGAAGGACATCTATTCAGTTTCCAGTTTCTAGCCACTACAAAAAGGGCTGTTACAAACATTCTTGCACATGTGGGGCCCTTTCCTTCCTTTAACGTCTCTTTGGGATATAAACCCAATAGAAACACTGCTGGGTCAAAGGGTATGCACAGTTTGATAACTTTTTGAGCATAGTTCCAAATTGCTCTACAGAATGGCTGGATCCGTTCACAGCTCCACCAACAATGCATCAGTGTCCCAGTCTTCCCACATCCCCTCCAACATTCATCATTAACTTAAGGAAATAATTTTAGTTAGTTAAAGATGTCATATGTTTAGAAACAAGTGAATGAGAGGAGAGGAAGCAAAAGACTTCTCTTAAGACACTTTCTTAGTCTTTTTTGTGTCAGGGATTTCTTTGTCATTATTGAAATCTTGTCAAAACAAAATGTAATGCTTATGCATTTAAATACATTCATCGTGGTTGGTTTTCTTTGTAATTTTTTATATTAAAATATTTTAAAAACAAGTCCCCAGGATTGTTGTTTCCAAGAGTTTAGAAAAGAAATGAGAGATAAAAACAATAGCTTCAGGGGATAGAGGGGACAAAGGGAAGGGAACTAGCATTTATTAAGTGCATGTTTTATGCTTGGTATTATTTTAAGCACTTTATAAACATTATTTCACTTGATTCTCATATTTGAGACAGTGGTTAGGTAACTTGCCCAGTGTTACCTAGCTACGAAAGTAGGGCCAAATTTGAACTCAGAACTTCTTGACTTATGGCCCAGCACTCTATTCATTGGAACTGCTTAAGTAGAGTCTAGTGATGAATTTTTTTCTTTTTTTGTATATGATAACTTTATTATAAATTTAAAAGTTAAGTTGTATGCAATAGATTTGCAGTTTCATGTGGAAAAAATTTTTACTTATGATGCTCATTATGATGAAATGTTTGTTTTTATCCATAAAGTAAAAATAAATAAAAATTTTAAAAATTTTGTTTATAGGCTTTCATAATCTGGACCCTTTCTATGTTTTCATCTTTTTACATCTTATTCTTCCTCACATACTCTGTGATTCAGTGGCAGTGACACTTCATCAGCTAAAACCTTGTCTTTTCACCGACGGTCCCCTATGCTTGGAATACTCTTCCTTTTTATATTTGTCTTCTATCTTTAAAGAGTATGAGAGAGAAAATGTAGACTATTGGCAAGGAAAATTGCCAATAGATGTGGGGAGATTAAAAATTAGAAAGGGCATGATTATGGGATCAAGATTCTTTAAAGAAGAAAGGAGAGAAATCAGGAACAACAGTAGTTGTTGAATAACAACAGGATTGACCTTGATAATTAATATTTGGTCAATTTTTTGTCAGACTGAAACAA
Organism: Myrmecobius fasciatus; assembly: GCA_023553655.1. Lineage (NCBI taxonomy): Eukaryota > Metazoa > Chordata > Mammalia > Dasyuromorphia > Myrmecobiidae > Myrmecobius > Myrmecobius fasciatus. The sequence continues at coordinate 9,089 of JAJPUD010035047.1, read as the reverse complement.
AGGAAAAGAGAATGGAGAATGAGGTCAAGTTTTTAGATTCAATAGTGTGAAATATTAGTGAATTTAAAATATTTCTTGGCAGTTGGCATAACATAAAGCTTTCAGTGGCTACTTAATACCTTTTGGTATGAAATTACTGAAACTTCTCAGGAATATACCTATTTTGTAAAATGAGGTCTCCTGGCCTTTGAAGGTACCACAATTCCTTTAAAGTATTGGAGAGTGACTGAAGTCTTCAGTTTAAAAAAAAAGTTTGTCAGGTCAAGAATTTGATGCACAGAAATATGTCCAAAGAAAGATTAAAAAAAATATTTTTCTATGCCATTTTGGTAAAACTTTTCTTCAGGAAATTATCTTTATGGCAAGCAGTTAATGAGTTCATAAATTGCAACTAAGAGAAAGTACAGATTTAGCGGTATGGAAAGACAAAATGTTTTCTGGATTCTTAACCACTAAATACTTAGCTCTTGGTAGCATTTATGTGAAAATGAAATGTCTGTATATTCTGGCAAGAACTCTCACAAATGATTTCAAACTGTTACTACTATTGTAGAGTTTGTCTTTTGTAATTAGTTTATAACTATATCATGACTTCCAAAATAACAGCTAATTAATTTGAGGCTAAAATGTTTCAAAGAATTTGTATTTCATTTACTAGTTCATATGGATTACTTTAAATCCTTAGTTTTTGTTAGGAGGGAAGTCTTAGTTTTGTTTGCATTAATTCTATAATGTTAAAATTCTTTAATCAGTATACTTTTGGGACTTACTTTGTGTGAAATGCAGAGGATGTCAGAAAGAAATGAATTTTTTTCAGCTAGTAAATAATATCCTGGATTGTAGAAATGGTTGCAAAATACAGGAATTCAAGTTCAGTTGATCCTTCTTTCCAACTGATACAGTCATGGACTTGTTACATAGTAGTAGTGTTCCTTCTTAATCTACAAATGAAAATGCCTCAAATATTTATATTGACAGATTCCAGATTTGTGACTTTAAATGAATTGTCATTGTTAAGAACTAACTGGAGAATATCTTTCTTGCTGTTCATTCATTAATAGTTCTTGTTATCTTTGATGGGCCCAGAAAAGCCTCCAAAAAGGTTTTTAAATAAATATTTTAGAACTGAATGTTTCACTGTGGGCTATGAAAATTGCAGTGAAGGAAACTAATCTACCCAAACTGAAAAGTCTTAGCAACAAGGGGATTTTGCTGTGATAACAACTTTCATGCTTTTTGAATTGAATTTTCATTTGCTCTAACCTCTGTAGATATTTTTTCTCTTTTTCTTTTTTTTGCTGAGGCAGTTGGGGTTAAGTGACTTGTCCAGGGTCACACAGTCAGGAAGTGTTAAGTGTCAGGTCAGATTTGAACTCAGGTCCCCCTGATTTCAGGGATGGTGCTCTATCCACTACACCAACTAGCTGCTCCACTCTGTAGGTATTTCAAAGAGGACTAATGAGAACGATCCTAATGATCATTGGTTTCTTAATTGGTCATTCTTTTTTGCCCTTAAGTGAATTCTCATTTTTGTTATTGTGTGATTCAGAATTTTGTGTCAAATCAAGAACATTAACTATACTTATGAAATAATATTGGAGAAGCAAAGCATCATTTTCTTGGACTCAAGTCTGAGTGTTACCAGGGCCAAAATATAATTCTTTTGGCTCCATGGAAAAGTATTAGATGTCTCATTTCATGTCTACTACTTCGTACCATGTACGCACTCTTATCAGTCATCAAAGATTTTTTTCTCTCCAGTTTTGGATTTTTTAAGGCTGTTTTTGGGAAGGCATTTGGGGTTAAGTGACTTGTTTACTTACACAAGTGTGATTTGGACACACAACTAGTAAATATCTGAAGCTGGATGTGAAATCACTTCCTCCTGACTTCAGGGCTGGTGCTCTATTCACAGTACCTGCTCTATTCACAGCTACCTACACCAAAGATTTTGTTTTAATTCTGAAAACTAATTCTTTACTGCTGCCGTATAACTTTTGGGATGTTGGTCCTAAAGAGTTTTATGCAGTCAATATTTTTTGTTGTTGGACTGGTTTTGGTTTTTTTTTTTTTAATTAATATAAATGAACTAAATTGGCAACTATCTATATTTTTCCAAGATAGTAGTTTTAATGGGTAGAATCTTATCAGTTCCAACCAAAATGTTGGGTTTCTGAAAAATAATTAATAACATAGGGTAATATCAATATTGTCACTATTTTATGGTTTTTTAAAAAAAACTTGTTGATGGTAATGTTATCTGTTTTTTGATGTTAAAAGAATTAGATCATTGCAGTCATTACATGATACATCTTTCAGTAGCTTTTAATCAGCAGTTGCCAAAGCCTTGACCCATTTGAAAAACTATTAGAATGGTTGATACCTTATTGTTTCTATTGTTCTGCTTTTATTTTTGCTTCTAAGTGCTTAAGATCACTTCAACAAATATTTATTAAGCATTTACTATGTGAGGTACTGTATGTTGCAAATTGGGGTTTCAAGGCAAAATCAAAATAGTTCTTACATTCAAGGAGCTTTTAGTCTACTGGGAAGATATAAATATATGCATATAAGTAAGTATATACAGAGTAATGGAGTTTTGGTGGGGAAGGAGAAAGGATTGTAGGGAAAGTTCTCATGTAGGATGGAGCATCTGACTTGAGTCTTAAAGAATTAGAGGTTCCACGAGCCATAAATGAGGAGACATAGCCTGAGAGGAGTCACAGATGGGAGATGAAATGTTGTATATGATGAACAGAGACAAATTGACTAGAACTTAGAGTGCATGATGAGAAGTAATGCAAAATCAGTTTGGAAAAAAGCTGGAAACAGATTGTGAAGGATGACTCTAAATGCCAAATATCTTTTCTTAGTGACATTAAGGGCATGAGCAGCTGAAACTTCTTGAGATGGAGAGGAACATATTAAATTTATGCTTTAGGAATGCCATTTTGTGTATAGAAGAATTGCACATGTTTAACATATTGGATTACTTGGCATCTAAGGGAGAGGATGAGAGGGGAGGGAAGAAAAAAGTTTGGAAGGTTTTGCAAATGGGAATGTTGAAAATCTATGCATATGTTTTGAAAATAAAAAGCTTTAATTTAAAAAGAAAGGAATACCAATTTGTAAGCTGTGAATAGGTTGAGCAGGAGAGATTCAAAGCAGAGAAAGATTATTATAAGTTTTTTTTTTTCCTTGCCTACAAATATTGACCCTATTCCTATTTTGTTCCTTGTGCAATTTGTAGGCCACATCCTACTTGTGTCCTCATTTAGGGATTTTAAATTTACTAACAGAAGTAGAATTATAGTTTCTTCTGCTCTTTTCTGGGAAAGTACCTAAGTTGAATACTGTTTTGCTCCCTCTATCTCTGTGCACAGGGAAACAAATAGTGTCCCTTCTTACAACAAATCCTAAATTGAAGTGCATAAGAAACATTGTTTTTGTCCAATAAAAACTAGAAGATGTGTGTTTTGATACTTATCGGGTTGGTTTGAAGAAGAGGCTTGTAAATCTTAAAGTTATATAAATGTGAGTGTTCAAAAATGTGATAGTTTGGGGTGAGACAGAGCCAAGATAGTAGGAAAGAGGCAACAACCCAGTTGAATTTTCCTAATATTTCCTGCCAAACAATCTTAAAATTACACCTCAAATCAAATTTTGGTGTGGCAGAGCCAACAAAAGGTTGGGATGAGACATTTTTCTAATCTAGAAAAATTTAGGAGATTGGCAGGACACTGGGTGGAGGCTGGTCCAGAGTGCATATGGTGGCTGAGCTAGCAATGGGCCTTGAAGGAGACTGTGGTAACTTTGGGAGCTTGTAGGCCAAAGGCATTAAGAGGGTCAGACGACTGGTCAGAAAGAGATTATAGAGGACCCTTTCTTGGCATTGGATGCAGCTGGCATTGATTGGCAACTGTTTTGCCCCATACGTAGTTTTGAATCAGAGTTTCAGGACAGAGAGAAGCAACTATGATCCATCACAAAAGAATTAAGGTCTTGGTTGCAGTTTCAAGACAGAGAAGAATACTTACACTTATGATTGTAGGGGAGCAGATTTAAAACCCTAATTTTCTACTCTTCCTGGGTAAAGACCAGAGAGCAAACTAGTGGTACATTTCCCCAGATCATACTACTGTGGAACCAGCTTGGAAAACAGTGGCAGTCCCTCCCCCCAAAACAAACAAACAAACAAAACACAACCCTGAAGCTTGAGACATTCTCTATACCCCCAGGTGAGTAGAGCCTAACTTTAACATAACATTTAGAAACAAGAAATAGGCTAGAAAAAAGAGCACCCAACAACAAAAGGACCTGACCATAAAAATCTACTGGGGTGTCAGGGAAAACCAAGACACAAACTCAGAAGATAACAATATGAAACAGGTACAAGCCTCAAAGAAAAAAAAATTGCAGACCAGACACAAGCCCAACAAGAATTTCTGGAAGAATTAAAAGAAAGTTAAAAGTGGTAGCAGAGAAGGAAATATGAAAAGAAATGATAGCTATGCAAGAAAATCATGAAAAGAAAATTAATTGCTTGGTAAAAAAGTCATAAAAAATACTTAAAAAAAAATTGGCCTAATGATAAAAGAGGCACAAAAATTCACTGAGGAGAAGATATCCTTAAAAAAGTGGAATTGGCCAAATGGAAAAAGAGTCAAAAAGCTCACTGAGAAAAATAATTACTTAAAAATTAAATTGGAAAGGGGAAGCTAATGACTCCCCAAGACATCAAGAAAAAAATAAAATGAAGACAAAAGAATGAAAAAAGAGAAGAAAATGTGAAATATCTCATCAGAAAAACAACTTACCTGGAAAATAGATCCAGAATGGGTAGTTTAAAAATTACTGGTCCATCTGAAAGTCATGTTTGAAAAAAAAGAGCCTAGACAATATATTTCAAGAAGTAAGGAAAACTGCTTTGATCTTTAGATCTAGAAGGTAAAATCAAAATTGACAGAATCTACTGCTCACCTCCTGAAATAGATTCCCAGATGAAAACTCTCAGGAATATTTTAGCCAAATTCCAAAGCTCCCAGGTCAAGGAGAAAATATTGTAAACATTTAGAAAGAAACAATTCAATTTTTGTGGCACCACAATCAAAATCAAACAAGATTTAGGCACTTCCATATTAAATGACCCAGGGACTTAGATGTTGAGAACTATAATCAAGAATATATACCTAGCATAACTGAATAAAATCTTTCAGGGCAAAAAAATAGGTATTGAATGAAAAAGAAGACTTTCAAGAATTCCTGATAAAAAGACCAGAACTTAATAGGAAACTTGACATTCAGGTCCTCCTGAATAGCTGGTGTTCTCTATCCACTGTGTCAGCTAGTTATCCCTTACTCCCCCCCCCCAAAAAAAATTGACATTGAGACAATCATATGGAACTCAGTAAAATCAAACCATTTACATTTCTATATGTAATACATGTAACTTCTAAAATCTTTATAGATTAGGGCAGTTAGAAGGGGAGTATACCTAGAGAGTGTGAGTTAATTATGTTTATGTACCTCAAAAAAAATTAAGGGATGAGAAAAAGGGATCTTTTGGGAGAAGGGAAAAGGGAGAGGCAGAATGGAAAATTTTCTTCCTTAAAAGAGGCACTCAAGGAAGAACTTTCAATGTGGAGGTGAAAATGGGGGGGGGATGGTAGATAATGTTTCAACTCACCTCTCAGTGGATCATCTTCGGGGAATGACTGAACAAGATGTAGCATGATTGTGATGGATTACTGTTATAAGAAAATTATGAAAGAAATGGTTTCAGAAAAAAACATGAAAAAATTTATTCTATATGAACTGATACAAACTAAGTAGAATCAGGAAATCATTATACAAAATGACAGCAATAATGTAATGATAATTAACTGTGAAAGACTTAGCTATTCTGATAATACAATGCTCCAAGGCAAGTCCAAAAGACTCATGATGAAAAATAGCTACTAATCTCTAGAGAGAGAGCTGATGAACTCTGAAGGGAAATTGAAATATAATTTTTCACTTATTTTTCTTTTATTTTGGTGATATTGACTAGTGCAAAAATGTTTGTATGATGACACACATAAAAAAGCTACTAGTGGGTGGGGGAAAGATAGGAGAGGGGGAGATAATTTTATTTAAAAATGCCCTACAAAAATAAATTTGATTAAAAAAAGAAAAAAAAAAGAAAATATAATGGTTCCAGACTTATAGAGACTGTGTAAGTAATGAATATATCTTTTATGAAAGTATTTTTAGACTTAAACTATGATCTGTGACCTGATTGTAATATGGGACAAATCATAGTATCATCATTATATCAAAGAATTATAGTGAGATGGAAGGGAGCCTAAAAGTTAATTTGTTCAACCCTTCCCCACCATTTTTTTTAAAAAACTATTTGAGGACTTCCATATTCACAATAGTCCTTTCATATAAACAGTAGTACAAAAAAAACTAACTCCATTATATACAGCTTGCTTTTCTTTTAAAGGGCATATAAATTAAACATGTTATTTTCAAAGTTTTCTTACTTTTTTTTTCTGTGATTCTGTTCTTTTTGAATTTCAAAAATGTGCTTTAGTGATTTTTTTTATTTTTTTTTCTAGAAGGGAGGTAATTCTAATCTTATCTTCCCTATTTCCTGCCTCCCCCCAAGTTGAGAAAAAAAAGTAGTTATAGCGCATATGTATGATCACATTTGGCCATGTCTGAAAAATGTATGTCTTGTTCTGCAAATTGTTCTCAATTAAGTTCAACCCCCTTTTTTATATATGAAGAAACTGAGTCTTAGGTTAAATGACTTGTTCAAAAGTTATTTAGGGGAGTAAAAGGTAAGAGTTGAGATTGGAGTTCAATTCCTAAGAATCCATATTAAATGCTGTCTAGCTATCTCTTTGCTTTCATTCTTGGAACTTTGTTCTTTAGAAAATTGGCCCTTCAGCCCCACTTGTATTCTTGGGCCTTAAGTCAGTTATGGTGTAAAAATGGGAATATATGAAAAAACTGCATTGTAGGAAAATATTCCCTTTTTTTCCCTAGCATTGCTTTTAATTCTAGTTTTGGAATCTTGAGTATATAATTTCATCTCTGTGGATCCATGGGAATCCTTGTGTTTAAAATGGTAAGGTAGGGATGAGAGGAGGTGGAGAAGATTGAATTAGAGGAGCAGTAGCTCCTAATAGATGTGTTGTCAAGCAGTACAGAATCATTCCAAGAAGTATTTGACTTTATTTGCACTCCTAGGATTGTTACTTTGTTATTATATATTTTCTTAATGGATAATGTTAATAAAACTACTATTATGTGAAAAGAAGTACTTATACCTGAAAAAGTTGGTAATTACTGGACTAAATGATCTCAGCTTTAAATAATATAGCCACCACTTGCTTTTTAGTGGAAGGGGAAGGGAAAAGAGAGGGTAATAATGGCAGTGGCTCAGGACCAAATCATTTTACCCCTCCATACCCCAGTTTCCTCAACATTGACAGTGATGATGATCAGTCAAGTCCAATGAAAAATTTGTTCTTTATTCTAATGAGGAAAATTGTTGGCAGAAAAAGATAAAAGGACATTAAAAAGCTAGCACCTAGAAATCCTGGGTGGACTTCTCTTTATTTCCCACTGTTATTTTTCTCCTCTCCTGAATTCCTAGTACTTATTTCTGTATGACTTTGTTGTTGTTCAGTAGACCCTTTTATCCTCCATTATTTCCTAAAGTCTATTAAAGTTATGTTCATTGTTTTCTTTTTTTTTTAAATTTTATTTTGTTAATACTTTTTATTTGCAAAACATATGTATGGGTAATTCCTAAACATTAACCCTTACAAAACTTTGTTACAAATTTTTCCCCCCTACTCCCCACTCCTCCCCTAGATGGCAGGATATCCATTACATGATAATTACGTTAGAATACTTAAGAAATCAAATATATGTATAGTTATTGCCACACGTAATTTTTTGTGCAGGAGAAATCGTATCTACGAGAATGTTCATTGTTTTCATGACACTATTCATCTCATCCTTTGCCAACCCCTTTTCCTTTTACCTTCAACTTTTTCCAGTATCAATGTCTTTTCCAGTAAATCTTGTCTTCTCATTGAGTGGCCAAATATTATGTAACCTTTAGTTTTAGTTTTTGACTTTCCAGTGAATAATTTGAATTAATTTAAGTACCGATTAATTTGATTTCCTTGCTGTCCACAAGACTTCCGTCTTCTCTAGCACTGCAATTCAAAAATGTCGATTCTTTGATCCTTAGCTTTCCTTGTAGTCCAACTCCAGCCATATATTGCTATTTGAAAAACCATAGCTTTGAACTATACCTTTGTCAGTAAGGTGATGTCTCTGCTTTTTAGTATGTTGTCCATATTTTCCATAGCTGTCCTCCAAGGAGCAAGCATCTTTTAATTTCATAGTTGCAGTCACTGACTACAAAGATTAAGCCCAAGAATATAAAATCTGAGACTATTTCTGTTTCTTTCTCCCTTTATTTGCCAGGAAGTGATGGGACCAGTTTCCAATATGTTAGGTTTGTTTTTTTTTGATGTTAAGCTTCAAGCCAGTTTTTTATACTCTTTCTTTCACCCTTATCAAGAGGCAGCCTTAACTTTGGCTTTTGATTCATCCACTTTACATATTCCTCCATTTTATATATTACTCTGCATGTAAGTGATTCTTAGAAGACTTTTTTAAGAAGGCTTTTTAAAAATATTTTATTTTTCCAAATATATGCAAAGATAGTTTTCAACATTCACCTTTGTAAAACCCAGTGTTACAAATCTTTCTCCCTCTCAAGACAGCAAGCAATCTGATGTAGGTTAAACATGTGTAATTCTAAGTATATTTCCTTATTTGTCATGCTGTGCAAAAAAAAAAAAATCAGATCAAAATGGAAAAAAAATACAAGAAAAGAAGAAAACAACAAACAAGCAACCAGTAACAATAGGTGAAAATGCCATGCTCTTTTCCACATTCAGTCTTTTTTTTTGGACATAGATGCTACTTTCTGTCCATTGGAATTGCTTTGAATCACCTCATTGTTGAAAAATTATATATTTTCTTAATGGATAATGTTAATAAAACTACTATTATGT
>JAJPUD010035046.1:0-10516 GCA_023553655.1 Myrmecobius fasciatus | reverse complement strand
TGCGATAGTCCTGAAATTTGGCCACGATATTCCTTGGGGTTTTAATTTTGGGGTCTCTTTCTGGAGGTGATCGGTGAATTCTTTCAATGCCAATTTTGCCTTCTGATTCTAAAACATCAGGGCAATTCTCTTTCATGATTTCCTGGAAGATAGCATCAAGGTTCTTTTTTTCATCGTGGCTTTCAGGGAGTCCGATAATCCTTAAATTGTCTCTCTTGGATCTGTTTTCAAAGTCAGTTGATTTTCCTAGGAAATATTTAATATTTTCTTCTATTTTTTAATTTTTTTTTGTTTGACTGATTTTTGAAGTCTTATTGAGTCATTTACTTCTATTTGTTCAATTTTAATTTTTAAAGTATTATTTCCTTCAGTTATCTTTTTTAGCTCCTTTTGTAGCTGGCCAGTTGAATTTCTTGATTCAATGCATTCTTTTTCCATTTTGCCAGTTTTATTTTTCAGTGAATTGTTGTCTTTTTCCAATTCACCAATTTTGTTTTTCAGTTCATCATTTTTATTTTCCAGTGAATTGGTGATTTTTTCCAATTCTCCAATTTTGTTTTTCAGTGAACAGTTTTCTTTTTCCAATTCACCAGTCCTATTTTCCAGTTTTTGATATTTCTGTTGCACTGATCTCAATTTATTTCCCCATTCTTCTTCTAGCTCTCTTTTGAGATTCTTAATGCAATCTTCCATGTAAGCCTTCTGAAAGGGAGACCAACTTAAGTCTGCCTTTGTGGCTTCATCTGGGATTGTTTTCATAATGTCAGGATCTGGGCACTGTTCTATTTTTTCTCCATAAAAGCTGTCTATGGTGAGAGCTCTCTTCTGCTTGTTGCTCATGATTTAATTGGGATATCGGTCACCAGGTAAGAATACTGCAACAATTTGTATTTGCCCTGGGGCAGTTTGCGGAGTTGACTTCCGGTCTAAGGCTGATCAGACCAGATTCGCACTAGGACCACATTTTCAGGTGCTCTGGATCCACCCTTTACCAAAGGCAGATCTGCCAAAGCACCTGCCGGCAAGCAGAGCAAAGTGGCCCAGGCATCTCCCAGGGGCTTCCTGGGTGCCTAAAATCTGCCCCTTTATTGCAGCCCTGACTTCCGCCACGAGTCTGATTGCGACCAGAGGCCGATTTCCCCTGAGGCTAACCTTCTCCGGAGTTCTTTCAAGGTAGATTTTTGATAGAAGTGTGTTGTAGTCCAAATATTTGGCAGAGCCCTCACTCCAAAACCAGTTCGAAGGTTCACTTTGTCTGGGTCTGAGGGAAGGTCTCAGGAGTTCACAGAGAACGCTGTGTACAGTTCACCATCTTGGCTCCTTTATTTTTCAAGGTGTCAAAGGATTATAGATTTTCAGTAACAAGAATCTTAGAGGCCATCCAGCCCAAGGATTAGGGCAAAGAAGGTATTTAGTTTATCCAACATTACACAAGGAAAACACAGGATAACCAGGATTCAGTATCAGATCCTGTGACTTTAATGACTGCATTTTTTCCACTCCAATCTAGTGCTTTCAGACTGTCATGCATTGGACTATACCTACATTCTTTGGTTTTCACAGGAAGGACTTCTCCTCAATCACTTCCATAATCATGGCAGTTTGGACAAAATTGTCTGCTATGGACCAGGTCATTGTATGACTGCAGATTTAAGACCCAGTAAAAAAAAAGGGGGGGGGGGACAAAAAACTAGAAGAAAATGAACCTCTTGTGCAGTAGCACTCTCTTGAGCTATAGAATCTTGGGAGAATCTAAAATAAACAGACCAAAAAGATGTATTTATTCCCTACAAACAAATTGAAGCTTGTTCTTTACCATCAGTGAAAACAAATAAATAATCATTAAATGCTTACTACACACCAGGCACTATGCTAAGTCCTGAGAATACAAAGACAAAAGTGAGAAACTTCCTGCCTTTTGGAAACTTTCATTTTATTGAGTGTGTGGAAAGAATACATGTGGACAGTAAGCTTGCATAAAAATGATCAAATCAATGCAAAATATTTTAAAGAGGGAGAGGGCATTAATGACTACATGAATCAATAAAGTGCTTATGAGGAAGGCAGTGCCTAAGTTGAATTTTCCAGAAAGTAAAGAGTTTTAGGAGTTAGATATAAGGAGAGAGTACATACCAGGACCTTTAAAATTGAACAGTGAATGGAATGGGATGTCATTATAGATGAAAATCTGTCTCTCCAGGTAGATTAATACTGAAAATGTATAGAAGAGAATATTATGAAATATGACTGAAAATTATTTGGAAACCAGATTGTGGGAAGTTTTAAATCACTTTCTGAAGATTCTGCTCTTTATTCCATGGAAGCATGGAAGATGAATCTATGGAAAAGGGATCCATTGAAGATTTTTGAGTTCATGGATTGTAAAATATTAGTAGAATATAAGTGGGCAAAGTTATTGTTTATACATATGTCATCTGAGTTCTGGTCTAACTTGGTTTGGAAAGGTATTCATCAATTAATAAGCAAAATGGCTTTTTTCTTCATAGCAAGAAATGAACATTATTATGAAAAATTTCAAAGGCAGATAGTATTTTGGTAATAACTCTTTAAAAAACATTCTCTTTTGACACAGAACATGTAAATTTGATTTCTAGCTCTGTCAAATGTGTGATCTTGAGTCACATCTTTCATCACTATTTATATATTTTTCATCAGAACATGAGGAGCTATATTATATGATCCCTAATACCTCCTTTGAGTTATACACCTAAAATATCTGCCAATAAAATCATAGTTCCTTTAAAGATTGGAACAAAAGTAAGTTTTCATGGAAAAAAAAACCTGCCAAAATAAAACAACAAACTACTGAGAAAATCTGGTGTAATCAATGATTACAATCTTCATTCATTTTAGTAGAAGAGATTCCCATTTTCAAAGTTGTAACAGGAAGGGAGAGATACATGCTTATCTTATGACAATCACAGGTCAATTGTCAGGTTTTGTTTTTAATGCATCACATATGATATTTAGTCATTTTTGGATCACTGTTCTTTAGTTTCTGCCATTACCCTTGGGGAACCGGTTCTAATAGGAAAGGAAAAAGAACTTTTCAAAGTGCCTTTCTCCTCATAGGGATATATCCAGAATGATTATGATGATATATCCCATCACTGGAAAGTTTCTAGGTGACTGTTATTTCTATATGTATGTGCCCAATTTAACTAAATGGCTTGTTTTTATGTCTTATAAAATATGTATATTATGTGTATTGTGCTATAATTTGCAAGACATGCCAGAAAATGATACAGCTTGTCTTTTGAAAACATTTCCAGAACACTTTACTGCCTTTCACCTTTGCACAATTAAACAAATGACTGACAGAAAAAGAAATAATTATTCTACGCCAACTAACCAAATCTGATAAAATAGAAGATGACCAAACATTCTTGGTGCAACTTTCACACTAAGATTTCACTAAGAAATTTGGGAAATCTCGTATAATTCTCATGTCTCAACCTGGTTAAAAGAACTATAGAAAGAAAAGAAAAGAGTGAAGGAAGGGAGAAAAAAAGAAAGGAAAGTTAAAAGAACTATAGAAAGAAAAAAGAAAGGAAGGAAGGAAGGAAAAAAGAAAGGAAGGAACAAAGAAAGAAAAAGAGAGAGGATGGAAGAAAGAAAAAGAGAGAGGCAAGGAGGAAAGAAAGAACAAATGAAGGAAGGAAGGGAGGGAGAGTGGAATGAAAAAAAAGAGAAAAAGGAAAAGATCCTAGGAATGGAAATTCTTTTCTTAATAGGATCAAAAGAAGTTATCTACACATAATTCAATGATTTCAGAAGAGAAGTCAAGACATTTTAGTTTCAAATATTATTTGACATAATATGAAAAATCTAACAATAAGACAAAAAATAAAGTCTACAAATAGATGTGGTACTTAAAAGGAGTTGATTTACTCGGGAAACATTTAAAATTAGAAAAGAAAAACAAACAAAAAACTCTGAACCAGATATCTAATTATCCCTAACAAAATAGCAGGGTACAAAATAAGACCATAAATACAATCAGGATTTCTATATAGTACTAACAAAAGATAGGAAGAATAAAAAACAGACAAATAAAATTGATACCTGCAAAATAAATAAAATATATTTGTTTATCTATGAAGAGGCAGAATTTATTAATCTACAAAACAACATTTACATAAATAATGGGAAACCTAAAAGATAAAAAAACCAGTATTTCCTAAATTAATCTGCATTTGACTCTTTGCAATTTAAATGACTAAGGTATGACTTTATATAATTTAACCCAAAAGAATCACATAATTTATATTGAGAAGCAAAAGATCAAGAATAGCAAGGGAAATCATAAGAAAACTAGTGAGAATGTAGAAGTTTAAAATTGCTAGGTCACAATTTTATTTTAAAGCACTAATTTGTTATATTCTTCTTTTGGGTAAATGGTAGATAAGTAAAATTAGAAGGTAATACATAAAATGGCCTGGTGTTCTTTAAAATTATAGATTCTCTTTCCCTCTGTTTCTCTTTCTCCCTTCTTCTCTCCCTCCCTTCCCCTTTCCCCTTTCCCCTTTCCCCTTCTCTCTCTCTCTCTCTCTCTCTCTCTTTCTCTCTCTCTCTCTCTCTCTCTCTCTCTCTTTCTCTCTCTCTCTCTTCCGCCTCTTCTAATGCCAACTGCTGGAGAGCCTGGAAAACTATTTGATTGAAAATTTGTTTGGGCCAACACTTTGATTTATATGATACAATTAATTCTAAGTGAATATGTGATTTAAATGTTAAAAATGGATTAAAATATTATTACAGAATTTAATCTTATATCTTCTGCAGCTGGGAAATAAGGAAGATAATAGAACCAGTAAGAAAGAAAAAAAAAAACAATAACTAAGTAACCAATTTGATATTGTGTGTGTTTATACATATAAGTGAATGCACAAAATAAATTAACCCAGAATAATAAGAAAAAGACAGATAGGGAAGTGTTGAATCATATATCTGAAAAAATTCTGATTCTCATAAGGAATTCACATAAACACACACACACACACACACAAACAAACACAAAGGATAGCAATAATTCCCTATTTGACATTTAGCTACAGATTATAAGCAATATTTTTTCCAAAGAAAAATAAATGTCAACTATTAAAATTTTATGAAAAACTTTGACAATAATAATTAGAAAAAATTGACCCCAGATATGTCAAAATGATAAAAAGTAGGTTTAAAAGACTGAAATAGGTAATATTGGAGAGATACTAGAATATAGTATATTAATACATTGTTGTTGAAGTTGTGAATTATTTGAACTATTCTGAGAAACAATGTGAGTTCGTGTTTAGTGAAAAAAGTTAGTAAACTCTTCATGAAAATTTATTGAATGACTCAACTAGCTGTGTATCCTCAGGCAGTGAGGAACAAAATGGTATGACCCATGTGAACCAAAATATTCATCCCATTACACAGTTAATAATTTGTGATCAAGAACAAGTTATTTAACCTCTGATTCTTTGATCTTATTTGTAATTGAAAAGACTTGAAATACTCTATCATCAATATTTTTAAAGCAACTGAAGAGAGTATGCCATGTGAATGTATTTAAATAATTGAAATATTATAAAATGAATATGAACAATCCAAAGAAATATATAAAATTTGCATAATAACAAATCTTGGGAAGATCTTAATCTAAGGCACACATTCTTCAGAGAGATGATGAATAATTTTACTTATTTTCTTTACAGACTTATTTTTTAAAAAGAAGAAATGAAGGAGAAAACAAAGAAAGAAAAAAAGGAAAATTTAAAAATCAAAGAGTAACTAAAACTGGTATACTATTTTTCAGTTATTTCACAGCTACAGATTAATACCTACCATCTTTTGTCATTATAATGAGGAAGAAGAAAATGGAGGACAAGAAGAAGGAGGAAGAAAAGGAGGAGGATCATGATAACAAGAAGACATTTTAAAGGCATGATATTGGGCAAATCCTCACTTCAACCAAAACCAGAAGTGATTTTCTTTTTTTAAAAAAATCATCAAATACTCTTTGTCTTTATATGTATCATTTCAACATTCTTCTCCATATCAAATTTCACTTCACCATAAAGAGGGGAAAAATCATACATTTCTAATATGACAACATCTAAGCTTTAACATAATATTCAGTCCTAGCTATATTTTCCTTTTCTGCTATAAAGGGAATCTGGTTTGATCCATGCACCTCAGCATCCCCTTATAAGCCTAAAGGCGAAGGAGGAGGTGTTAAAAGCATTTCAGGGCAAATTTCCAGCATTTATTATATAATTTTTTTTCTGGGATCTTGCTCAAGAGACCTTTAGCTCTTTCCCCATGACCCATAGTTTCTTGAACAAAGGGTGCTGCTGTGAATATTTTTGTGCATATTGAGATTTCATTTTTGTCTTTGACTTTGTGTGTGTGGGGGGGAGGGCAGGTGTGGGTGGGTGTGTATATGTGTATGTGGTAAAACAACTATTGGGTAAAAAGCTATGGAAAGGATATGTATACTTTTCTTGCACAATTACTAATTGATATCTTACATTTGTAGACCAATTCACAATGCTACAATGGTATATTAGCAAATTTGTCTTTTCACAAAATTTCTAACATCAACTACTTTTATTTCTTTCCCTCTTTATCAAATTTTCATGGCACAAAAGTTATTTTAATTTGTATTTATCTTATTCTCAATGGTTTGGCACATGCTTCTTTATGATTATTGGTAATTATTATTCTTTTGAAAAAATAATTTATTTTCTGAAATTAAAATAAAATCTATAAAGGATCTACAATATATCATGTGTTGTCATGCTGGGAATAAAAAGAAAAGCAAAAGATATTCTCTACTTTCAAATAATCCATAGTCTAATGGAAGAGACAAAATGCAAACAACTATGGTTTTTTTTAAAAGATAAATATAGGATACACTGTAAATAAACTTAAATGGAGGGCACTAATATTAAAGAGGAACAAGAAAAAAGATCTTGCAAAGAATAAGATGATGGTAGTATTACTTATTTAGTAAAAGAAAGCTAGGTATGCCAAGAAATGAAGATGAAAATACTTAATAGACTGGAAAATATCAAGAGAAAATATGTTGCATCAGGAATCTTGTACAAGGATATAAAAAGAAGCTAGTGTTATTGGATCATAGAGCATAATAGAAGGGAATAAAGTTTATATTAAAGGAAATAATTCTCAGAATTATGCATTTGTGCCAATGTCCAATACGTCATGGACATCAGATTTTTATTGATGATAATGTGTATGAATGTTTTTTCAACAATTTATTTTGTTCTTTATTGGTTTTTTAGTTTAATTTTGTAAAAAATATCCATTTTATGTTTAAAAGTATTACACATACATAACCTATATTAGATATATAACCTGTATCAGAGAGAGAGGAAAAAAAAGTTTAAAACACAAAATTTTACAAAAATGAATGTTGAAAACTATCTTTACATATATTTGGAAAAATAAAATGCTATTTAAAAAACAAAAGAAAAAAACATCCAAGACACCAAGAAAATAATTATCAATTTTATCTTTTTATGATTTTATGTACCATTTGATTTGTAAATACTCCTTTAGTCACAGCTATGATAAATAGCAGATAATTATGATCATCATCTTCATCATCACATTATCATCATTTTCTTCTCTGATCTTTTGTGATCACACATACATTCATTTTTGTTTATTGTTGTAGTTAGTATAAGACATTTGTCTACAGCTAATTTCTGACAAATTATGTTTGTTTTCCCTGTGGTTATTATTTAAAAATGAATTTTTACTTCAGTAATACATATTTTTGGATTTAACACATATTAGGCCACTACATTTTGCTTGTTTCTGTTCAATGTAATAAAAGAAAGTGGAGCAAAGATGGTGAAGTAAAGGCAGGGACTCTCTTGAGCTCTCCCCCAATTCCCACCAACAGCGGTACAGGTGGCAGCAGTAACAGCAACAGCAGCATTGACTTATGGAGCCCTCAGCCCACAGCTAAGGGAGCCAAACAGCTGGTCAGAAGATTACAAGGATCTCTTTCCTAATACTAGGCAGGACTCTGTTGCTTTCCCACATTCAGATCTAACTTGCAGTGCTGACTCACAACATAGTTCCCTAGAAAAAAAACTTTAAAAACAACTGCACCAAATTCCTAAAGCTTGAGGCATTGCACCCTCCATTCTGGAAATAGACTCTTACTTTAACAAAGAGTTAAAACCCAGTAAGAATCTGGGGAAATGAGCAAATTAAAAAAAAAAAAAAAGATTCTGACCATGGAAAGTTACTACTGGTGATAAAGAACATCAAAACTCACTCAGAAGAAGATAAGAGAGTCAAAGTTCCTACTTGGAAAGCCTCCAAGAAAACTAAGAATTGGTTTTAAACTGTGGAAAAGCTCAAAAAGAATTTTGAAAATCAAGCAAGAGAGGTAGATGAAAAATTGGGAAGAGTCATGCAAAATGAATACAAAATTGATCAAATGAGAAAGAAGGTACAAAAGCTCACTGAGGAAAATAATCCCTTAAATTTTAGATTTGAGCAAATGGAAACTAATGACTTTTTTATTAAAGTTTTTTGTTTTTCAAAATATATACATAGATAATTCTGTAACATTAGCCCTTCTAAAACCTTGTGTTCCAGTTTTCCCCCTCTTCTCCCACCCCTTCCCCTAGATGGCAACATGGTAGAAATATATGTTAAATTCAATATTGCTGTTGCCATGTACCAAGATTTCCTGTTTCTGCTCTTGTCACTTAGTATGAGTTCATCCAAGTCTCTGCAGGCCTCATGAAATCATCCTACTTATCATTTTTTATAAAACAATAATATTTTTTTTTAATTTTTTGAATCTTATTTTATTTTTTCAATTAAAGCTTTATTTGCAAAACATAGGCATGAGTAATTTTTCATCATTGAGCCTTGCAAAACATTGTTCCAATTTTTTCTCTCCTTTCCCCACCCCCTCCCCTAGATGGCAGGTAGTACAATACATGCTCTGTTAAAATATATGATAAATCCAATATAAGTATACATATTCATACAGTTATCTTGCTGCATAAGAAATATAGGATCTAGAAAGAAAAAAAAAACCTGAGAAGGAAAACAAAATGCAAGCAAACATCAACAGAAAGAGTGAAAATGTTATGTTGTGGTCCACACTCAGATCCCATAGGACTCTCTCTGGGTGTATATGGGATTTCTTCATCACTGAACAATTGGACCTAGTTTAAATCATCTCATTGTTGAAAAGAGCCTTGTTCATCATAATTGATCATCATATATAGTTTTGTTGTTGCCATATATAATGATCTTCTGGTTCTACTCATTAGAACAATAATATTCCATAGCATTCATATACCATAATTTATTCAACCATTTTCCAAATAATGGGCATCCATTCAGTTTCCAGTTTCTTGCCATTACAAAAAAGGCTGCCACAAACATTTTTGTACATATGAGTCCCTTTCCCTCCTTTAAAATCTCTTTGGGATATAAGCTTAGTAAAAACACTACTGGGTCAAAGGGTATGCACAGTTTGATGCAGAGTTACAAATTACTCTGCAGAATGGCTGGTTTCATTCACAATTTTATCAACAATGTATTAGTATTCCAGTTTTCCCACATCCCCTCCAACATTCATCATTATCTTATCCTGTCATTTTAGCCAATCTGACAGGTATGTAGTGGTACCTCAGAGTGGTCTTAAGTTGCATTTCTCTGATCAATAGTGATTTAGAGAACCTTTTCATATGACTAGAAATGGTATCAATTTCTTCAACTGAAAATTGCTTGTTCATATCCTTTGCCCATTTATGAATTGGAGAATGGCTTAAATTCTTATAAGTTTGGGTCAAATCTATATATTTTAGAAATGAGGTCTTAATTAGAATCCTTGAATTTAAAAAGATTTCCAAGTTTATTGTTTCCCTTCTAATGTTGTCTGCATTAGTTTTGTTTGTACAAAAACTTTTTAACTTAATATATTCAAAATTATCTATTCTGGGATCAATAATGATCTCCAGTTCTCCTTTAGACACAAATTCCTTCCTTCTCTACAAATCTAAGTGGGAAACTATCATAATTCTTCTAATTTCGGGGGCGGAGCCAAGATGGTGAACTGCAGACAGCTTTCTCAGTGAACTCCGGGACCTTCCCTCAAACCCAGACAAAGTGAGCCTTCGAACTGGTTTGTGAGTGAAGGCTCTGCCAAACATTTGGACTACCAGGCACTTCTATCAAAAATCTACCTTGAAAGAACTCCAGAGAAGGTTAGCCTCAGGGGAAATCGGCCTCTGGTCGCGATCAGACTCCAGCCGGGGCGGAAGTCAGGGCTGCGATAGAGGGCCGGATTTAAGGCACCCAGGAAGCCCCTGGGAGACGCCTGGGCCACTTTGCTCTGCTTGCGGGCAGGTGCTTTGACAGATCTGCCTTTGGTAAAGGGTGGATCTAGAGAAACTGAAAACGTGGTCTAGCCCCACCAGCCTCAGACCGGAAGTCAACTCGGCAAACTGCCCCA
>JAJPUD010035045.1:0-10516 GCA_023553655.1 Myrmecobius fasciatus | reverse complement strand
AAATATATATATATATATACATATATATGTATATATATATGAGCATGAAAAAAAAAAGAAATATGTCTGATATTCTCTTTTAGAGCCCAATCTGATGAGAGTAAGATTCACACAATGCTAATCCCCCTCCCTTCTTTCCCTCAATTATATTAGGTTTTCTTTGCCTCTTCATGAGATTTTACCTTATTTTTACCTTCTTTTTTACCTTATTTTCCCTCTTTTTCCATTATGATCCCCTTTCCATCTATAGTTTTTTTTCATATTATCAAAGTCAAATCAAATGATACCCCCATTCTCTAAGTATGCCCACAAAATAAATAAAGTTCTCAAGAGTTCTTTCTTTTTTACCTTTTTATGCTTCTCTTGAGTTCTGTGTTTGGTGGTCAAATTTTTTGTTCACATCTGATCTTTTCATTAGAAATAGGTGAAATTCACCTATATCATTAAATGTACATTTTCCATGGAAGATGATGCTCATTCAAGCTGGATAGCTTATTCTTGGCTGTAATCCAAGTTCCTTTGTCTTTTTGAATATCTGATTCCAGGTCCTTCATTCCTTTAGGGTGAAAGCTCACAAGTCCCGGTTGATTCTAATTATGGCTCCTCAGTATTTAAATTGTTTCTTTCTTCCATTGCACCAATTTTGCTTTTCAGTGAATTGGTGTCTTTTTAATAACTGTTTTATAGGGCATTATATCCTTCTTGCAATAAGGTCATGTCATTTCCCCATTTTTCTTCTAACACTCTTTTCAAATTCTTTATGCAATCTTGCAGGAAAGCTTTTGAAATGGGAAACAGCTCATGTCTCCCTTTGCAGCTTCCTCTGGACTTGCTTTACCAGTATGAACCACAAGATCTGAGATCTTGTTTTCTCTCTCTCCATAAAAGATGTTTTTTTTTATGTTTTGTTTTTTATTCCTTTTTTTAATTCTTGAGGTTTGTTCATAGCAAAGGAGCCACAGCTACCTTAATTTTCTCTGGGGCAGTTCCACTGTTTGACTTCTGATGCTGGGCAATCAGTGATGTACAATCAATCTTTTATAAAAGGAAGATCTGCCAAAGCATCTGCTTGCAGCCAGGACAGAGTAGCCTAAGAGGCTCACAGAAACTTTCCAAATCCTTAGAACCTGCCACATTCTGAATCTCGGTTCGGCTTCCTGCCCTGGTCTCCCGGCACTGCCATCTAGGCTTGGCAGGCTGTCCACTGTTCAAATGTTCTGAACTCTTCCAAGGTAACTTCTTCTGGAAATGTTTTGTACTCCAAATACTTGGGGGGTGCTTTGGCTCCAAAACCAGTTTATATGCTTAATCTGCTATTGTTTGAGAGAATGTCAGAGGAGGTCACTGAGAGTCATGTCTGCACTCCACCATCTTCATTCCTCATCCCCCCACCCATTACTAATTCATTGTTAGAACAGAAGCCTCTAAGTCAAGGGACCTCAAAATCATTGTTGTCTCCCCTAGAAGCTATATTATATCAGAAGTGTATGCACTCTCATTTTGGATCTGCTTCCTAAAATGCTTTATAATAAAGAAAGAAAAATTCTAATTTCAATTCTTCATATAGTTGAAAAAATATATTATTTCTGAGGTTTCTTTTCTCCAAACCAACCATCAATTAATCAATAAACAATACATTTATTAAACATTAATATCCTATGTTCTGGAAATTTTGTCTTGCACAAGGAATACAAATATAAAAGTAAGACAGTCACTATCAATAATTAATCAATATATGATTACTAATCACCTGTTATGTACCAAGCACCATGCAAAGTGCTGAGGATAGAAAAAGAGGAAAAAGCACCTGTCCTCAAGGTCCTTCTATTCAGAATACCAGTTTCTTCATTCTATTCTCTCATGACTTGATATTGAGGCATTTTGAAAAGTTGGCAACCCTCCTAAAGAAGTCCTTCCTTTTAAATTGCCTCTAACCACTCTAAACTATTTCCCAAAAATCCATCTCTTTGTGAGCCTTGTTCCAAGTTCATCATTCCTTTCCACACTCTACTGGTACACTACCGCAGAAAGAGTGGACCAAGATGGAGAACTATGAAGAACTAAGAACTATGATGTCTTTCTTCCCACCTTCCTTTGACCCAAGTTAGGCAACAACTCTTCTAGTATGTATTCCTTAATGACTCTTGTTGGCCATCTTTCTTTCCTCCTCATGATAATTTGTAATTACCTGCTTTTATATGCATTGCATCTCACCATGTAACTCCCCAGGAAAACATTAACTCCTGGAAAACATGGAATTTTTATTTGTTGTTTATTTTTTATCTTTCAATCTTAAAAACCTTAGCTAGAACTTCAAATATAATTGTCACTTAAAATAAATGCTTAACAAATGAGAGATGAGCCAAAACTCTATTTTGATAATCAATGGTTTCAAAGGATCAAGGACTGAGATCTTTGAAAGAATGGGCCTTTGCTAACTTTCCAGCTGTATGACTGGGCAACTCACTTAACCATTTAGCCTCAGTTTTCTTATCTATAAAATGAACTGGAAAAGAAAATGACAAATCACTCCAATATCCCTAATGAGGTCACAAAGAATAGGACATCACTGCAAAGCAACATAAAAACCATTCCTAAATGCAGACCCAGGACTGCATGAAGCTTAAGGGACTAGAATGTTGATAATACCTATTATAGGGTTTTTGTGAGCATTCAACATGCATGTGTATAAAATGCTTTGCAAACTTGGAAGTGCCATAAAAGCATCACCTGAGTTCCATGCAAAGTGTTTTGTACCCACAGTTGAATGGCAGGACTGAAAGCTTTGTCCTAGACTCGACCATTTAGAATTCACTAGACACAGTGTGCTTTTGCCTTTGAAACATTGTTCCTTGGAGTCCCTCCGGCAGAGCTGGACAAACTCAAGCGACACTTGCCATCACAGCTTTGACAAGACAATGCCCATTTTCTTTATCTGATGTTGTTGGAAAATTATGCACCAGACTAATTTTCAGCAGAAGATTGAAACAGCTGCAGCAATGGCCCTGAGGGATGACACATTGGAGCGGCAGAGAATCTTTCCCAGGTCTAATGGCATAAAGGAAATATGCTGGGGAGCCCAGAGGACCCTGAAGCCGGGAGCTCCATCCTCCTCCCTGCTCCTCTGGAGTCTGCATGGTATGAATATTAGTGGCTGTTCTGACCAAGAGTGGAGAGTCTCATTTGACAGTTCTGACAATGATATCCTGTAAAAGCATTAAAATCGGAGAAAAAAGATGCATTCTGATGACTTTGCAAACCCATGGACATGTATTTTTAAATCAATCAACAAATAATTATTAAAATTCTACTAGATTTTATCCTCTGTGAATAAATGAATGAATGGAAAAGCATCAAGTGCTTATTATGTAAAAAGCAGCTCAGTTGGGGGACACAATCAATAGTTTTCTGGGCCTGAGGTAAGGCAGGTTTATCTTCCTACGTTCAAATTTTGCCTTAGACACTTACTAGTTGGAAGGCTCTGCCCAAATCATTTAACCTTGTATGACTCAGTTTCCTCATCTGTCAAATGTGCTAGGGAAAGAAATGATAAACCAGTCTAATATCTTTGACCAAAAGCAAAACTAATTATGAGAAAATGGAAGAGGAAAATGGTTAATGATTTGTCCAAGGTCACACACACACACAGAGCTAGTAAATATCTAAGGCAGATCTGAATTTGGGTCTTCCTTCCTCCAATTCCAGTGCTCTCAACACTATGCACGTGATCTTTCTGCATCAGCCTCAAAAACACCTGCCAGACTTTGCACTCTGCTAATAGAACCTTGCTTTTTGAATCCATAATGACCCCAAATCTATAGTATCATAGGGACAAAGGCCTTAAGGATGAGATACTAAATAGGACAAAGGTATTAAGGATGAGATACTAAATAGTAAATTCTATTTCTATTCTGCACTAGGAGCACAAAGTATAAAATTTTAAAAAGGAAGGAAGCAAGGAAGCAAGAAAGGAAGGAAGGAAGAAAGGAAGGAAGGAAGAAAGGAGGGAAGGAAGGAAGGAGGGAAGAAGGAAAGGAGGAAAGGAAGGGAGGGAGTAAGGAAGGGAAGAAGGGAGGAGGAAGGGAAGGAGGGAGGAGGTAAAGGAAGGAAGGGAGGGAGGAGGGAAGGGAGGGAGGAAGGAAGGAAGGGAGGTAGGAAGGAAGGGAGGAAGGAAGGAAGGAAGGGAGGGAGGAGGGGAGAAGGGAGGGAGGATGGAAGAGAGGGAGGAGGGGAGAAGGGAGGGAGGATGGAAGAGAGGGAGGGAGGGAGGGAGGAAGGGAGGAAGGGAGGGAGAGAGGTAAAAAGGAAGGAAGGGAGGGAGAAAGGAGAGAAGGAAGAGGGGAAGGAGGGAAAGAAGGGAGGAAGGAGGGAGGGAGGGAAGGAGGGAGAGAAGAAGGAAGGAAGAAAGACAAGGGTGGAGAGAGGGAGGCCAGGTAGGAGGCTAGGAGGGAAGGAGAGAAGAAGGAAGGAAGGAAGGAAGGGAGGAAGGAAGGAAGGAAGGAAGGAAGGAAGGAAGGAAGGAAGGCAGGCAAGGAAGGAGGGAGGAAGAAAGGAAGCAATAAATTGCTTAGGTCCAGGAGGTAACTAATGCTTGGAAAAGGTGGTCTTTGGTTTCACCCACCATGAGACAGAACTACTCTCTGGGGAGGGTGGGCTCCTTCAGGCCTAGATGCTACCAGAACCAAGGGAAAAAAAAAAAACTTTGGTTCTTCCTCAGGAAGGAAGAGAAAGAGCAGGAAAGGGATGCTTGTTGAACATGAAGGCACAACCAGATGATGCCTGAATAAATGTATCATTTTAAAATAGATAACACTCCAAATTATATTTTATGAAAGTTCCCTGGCATATTACATTGAGGCAAAATGTTATTGTGTAAAAAGACATCGGACTATGCTTCATAATTTTGTTGAAAGGGGAAAAGTGAATTTGCTCCATGGAATATAGCATTTTTAAATGTCAGCTTTCAGTGTGGCAGGTAGAGTTTAGCTTTATTAAAATGTTATTTAACATGCAAAGGATACCTCCTCACTTGGAAAGCTAGAAGATATCTCTGTGCTCTTCTACCAGTATGAGTACTCCTTGATTGTTATCTTTGTATTCTAAGTGCTTAGTTCTTTGGTGGGAAAAGTGAAGGACAAAAGGACAAAAGGAATGAACAGAAGCAGGATAAAATATAAAGAAAACTAATTATTGACTCTGAAGGCCTGGGTTCAAATGCTACTTCTGACAACATTTCTATGATGTTGTACAAATCATTTGACTTCCCTAGGTCTTAGTTTTCCCATCTGTAAAATAAAGACATTGGGCAAATGGCCTTAAAGGTCCTTTTCAACCCTTGATCTTAGATTTCAGCTCTTTGGGCCTCAGTTTCCTCCCCTACAAAAGAGGAGGTTTTATTTGAGGATCTGCAAGGTCAGATAAATGTGTGTATATGTATATGTATGTATACATACACATATGTAACATTATGTATTTATGAACACTAATACTTTATTAACTATGTAATCAATTAATTACAATAGATTAATAGAATCCATTATAATAACTCCTGGGAAAGAATGTGGCGCTACCAATGCAGATGTCTCTACATCAAAGGTACACAGAGTTGCCTAGATCATCAAAAGGTTAAGTGACTTGGCCACAGTCATGGAGAAAGTAAATATAAGAGGTACTTGAAGCCAGGTCTTTTCACCTCCAAGACTGATTTTTTAGCTAATACATCTTTCTAGCTTTTTCTGCCTGATATATAGCAAGTCTGTAGTCTTTGTTTAGGCAGGTATCATGTGAATAAAATTCTATGTCTGGAATCAGGAAGAGAATTCAAATCTAGCCTCAGATAATTATTAACCATGTAATCCTAGGCAAGACATTTAAACCTGTTGGTCTCAGTTTCTTCAGCTATAAAATGAGCTGGAGAAGGAAATGGCAAACCATTTCAGTAACTTTGTCCAAGAAAAATGGGGTCATAAAGACTTGGACACAACTGAAAATGACTAAATAACAAAAAACCAATGTTGAATTTAAAGAAAATGCTCTCTAGGGGCAAAATGAGCAATAGAGATGTCATATAAGCAAGGCAGGGATAATGAAAACAACCTATCTAATATTCCACAGATAAGTGCTGGAGAGATGTTTGAGACCCTGTAGGCCAGGGTATCAGAGGTATCAGCATCTGAATCCACTCATCCAGACTCCAGGCCAAGTAATCTACCCACCCCTCCATGATGCCCCTCAGAAATAATTTATTCAAGTAAGGAAGAAGAGAGAGAGAAGGTAATGAGATCTTGGGCTCCACTTAGAGAAACACAAAAAGGGGGAAAGTGCTGTTTGTCCTGATAGATTCTGTCCCTGGCAAGTTATGTGTATAATGTCCTATTAAGTTCATGGCCCTTGTATCCAAAAATGATGATAATAAAATAACAACCACTTTGATATTTGCAAAACATTTGAGGAATATTATCTCCTTTGATCTTCCCAGCATCCCTTGGAAAGTAATTGCCATTATAAGCACCATTTTACAAATGAGGACACAGAAGCAGACAGAAGTGAAATAACTTGCCCAATGTCACATAATTAATGAGTGTGTCACACTGGTTTAAAAGTCAAGTCTTATTGACTTAAGGCTCAGCCCTCTTTACACTATTATCCACTTCTGTTTTAGTCAGAACACCAATATGTAGAAGGTCCAATAGGAAAGCCATGAAGATGGTAAAAGAGCTAATTCATGCCACATGACCATCAGAAGGAATTGACAGAATCCAGAATGGAGAAAAAGTAACATGATATTTGACTAATACATGGAAATGCCCTTTTGTTGTGCTTGTCCTCTGGGGATAGAGTCAGCTAGCAGTGGATAGGGATAGTTAAAAGGCCCACAGGAATTTGATGTAAGGAAAAGTTTTGGTAATGAGAGTCCTCCATCAATGGTACAGGCCACTTCTGAAGATGATGATTTCTTCCCTCAAGAAGTTCAAAGGCCAGAGGTATTCTCTTTGATATGTAGTCTTATAGAGTATTCCTTTGCAAATGTGGGTTCAAATAAGTCAGCTCTGAGTACCTTAGCTCCCAAATCACTTCAATGATTCTTTGAAATCTGAGGGTGGAAGTAAAAGTCTTAAAGTTTGAGGAAAAAGCTTTTATATACCAGATAAACTAGTTATGGTTCATCCCAAGCATCTATTAACAATGTCCATAATTCAGATGCTGGAAGGGGCCTCTGAGATCCACTTCTCCAACCCTTTCACTCTATAGATTAGGAAACTGCAGTCTAGAGAAGAGATGCATTTGCCCAGTCATAGAGCTAACAAAAATATCAAATGCGAAAAATATCCATTTCCTCTGGATTTCTACTTCATACTTTTCCATTGTAACATGTTTTGTAAAACCTATCTCCTATACTTACTAGCTGCAGAACTTGGACAGGGGGAGGAAGAACAGGCAAGATTGCTATATCTGCAACCTGTAATCAGCAATCCCCAATCTGTAAACTATGATAATAATACCCTATGTATCTACTTTGGAGAGCTTTATATTCATCAAAGCACTTTATAAATGCCTGCTGTGGAATTTGTTAAAGGCAGCAGGATAGAGCAGAGAAAGGGCTTGCCTCAGAGTTAGAAATAATAAAATGGACATCCTGCTTCTGATTCACATCAGCTGTCGTTTAGCCTGTCTGTCCCGCCGGCAACTCATTACAGTTACAATTTCCTAGTAAATTGAAAATCTGTTTTAGTGAAAGGAATTTCCACATCAAGTGTTTTGGTGCAGTAGATAAAGAGCTGGGCATGAAGATCTGAATTCAAATCCAATCTCAAACATTGTTGTGTGATCTTGAACAAGTCATTGACTCTACCTCAGTTTCCTCAACTGTAAAAATGGAGCAATAATATCACCAACTTAGGTTTGTCATGAGAATCAAATGAGATAATATTTGTTTGTTTGTTTGTTTTAAATGTGTTTGCCACAGTATCTGGAACATAGTGTATGCTATATAAATACATTTTCCCTCCTTTCCTCTCAATATACAAATAATCTCATAGGTCCTGATCCTACATAGCCTCAATTGTAAAAAAAAATAAAAAAAATTAAAACAGACCAAGTTGGAAAGGAAATTTTCTGGATTTGCATATTACGTCCTCCAATCTTTTGCTTTGCCTCAACTTTCTTAGCAACCAAATGGCTTAATATAGATATTAATATTTCATTATCTATAAAATTAAAGTAATAATAACATACTATTTTTATTTGTCTTTTTTATTAAAGCTTTTTTATTTTTCAAGACATTATGCATGGACAATTCTTTAACATTAATCTTTGCAAAACCTTGTCTTCCAATTTTCCCTCCCTTCCCCCACATCCTCCCCTAGATGGCAAGTAGTCCAATATATGTTAAACATAGCATATCCTCTGAAGGTTATATGTAACAAGCTTTACACATCATAATGTGTGATATAAACATCATTTATCATTATTATTATTGGTGACATACTAATTTTAAGACTCCCTTTACTGATAGTCATTATTTTCACCTACTGCCCCTTTCAAATTTTGAAATTTCTCATCTCCATAGGATTTTACAAATGAAAAATTAAAAAAAATAGTTTAAGTGGCATTTAAAATAAACACACTGTTTACCTTTCTAGGGAAAACCTGATTTAAAGTGGGGAAATCTTTTTTTCAGTTAGTAATTTACTTTCACTGTAATTATAGGTAAAGTATTTAACACAAAGCAGATCTTAGAGGTAATTATCTCTGATGGAGAATCAGAGCAAACCTAGAATGGGTGTACAGAGAGTGCTAGAGAGATTTCCTTCTCACTTCCAGGGTATTTACCAACAATTCTTACTTTTTTAAGGCTCAGTAGTTTTCCTGATTACACTCAAGATTACATATTAACTCCTTTATTTCTGTATCAGTGGAAAATGCACCGGTTACTACAATAAGAAAACATGGTGGTGGTAGGATTTCGATATCTGTGGCAAAGGCTTGTTTCTCATACTTTCAAATATTTATCAAATTACTATTCTGTGTCAGGCTTGGAGTTAGGCACTTGAGATAAAGAGGGGGAGGAAAGCAGTTCTTATCTTCAAGCAACTATATAACTTCTCCTTCAAGCAGTTAATAATAGCATTATCCCAAAAGAGTATTGGAATATGGGGAGGAGGGGAGAGAAACATGGCTGGTGAAGTCATTTAAAGACACAGCCCAGACAGTTTTAAAGCCTCAGGAATCCTAGCCCCATACATTTTAGCAGTTGTCTCATGAAAGTACTCAATTCCCTTGATGGATAGGTTTGTGAAATCACATAACATAAGGCACTGGAAATATGCCTTGAAATTCCATTTAGACTCTGTGTACAAAGCTGACAGTAACAATTGGGAAATGGCTCAGTTCCCTTGCCTCTCCTCCTCCTCCCCCACTCCACAGTCAACACAAAACAGCCTTCCAAGATCTATTTAAGTCTTGTTTCAGTTCTTAGTGCCTTACATAATATTGATTGCCTTAATGAAGCAACGACATATTGCTAGTTGTCTCAGAGAAAATGAAGAAAAATGGCGGGAACCAGAGGAACCAAACTTGGCCTTCAGCCCCAAATCCAGTGGAAACAATTGTGCCAAAGCCTGGAATCTCCCATTTACGAACAAACTCAAAGCAAATAACTTTTAAAATCACCAAAAAAGCAAAAATTGCTCCAACTCTAAGAGATGTGGCCACAATCACACACATGCAGCCGTGCTCCTGTTCGCACTATATGCAACAAATCTTTGTAAGAAAATGACAGTCACACTGGTACTTCAGAAGGTTACCCTGACAAGGAAAGGCTGTTGCTACAAAATGGAAAAATTGAGAAACATTAGCCATTCCCTTACCTTCGTTTGTGTAAGCACAAATGCATATAGACACAAAGCTTATAAAGAAATAACTAGGATAGGGTGACTGGAACTTTGGCCCAAGAGGTCAAATGGAGACTCCTGATAGAACTTGTAATCTATTGGCAAGAAAGAAACAGTAGAGATTAGCAGCTAGTTGGGAGGAAGAATTATGGGAAATATTTAAAGTGCTGTTATAGAAGAGGAAGGATTACATTTGTTTCATTTGTCTCCAAAGGGCAGAAGGAAAGATAACTGGTAGAAAATAACAAGAGGAACATTTAGGCTTGATGTCAAGGGAAAAACAACAAACAAATCCCTTTCCAAATGATTCAAACTGTTCAAAAGCAGAATAAACCATATGGAGAGGTGGTGGTTTTTCAGGTATTATACTGGGCATTTCCTTTTCTGCGGGTTTTGAGCTAGATGGATACTAGGGTCCCTTTAAACTTTCCAATTCTACAATTCTATCCTCATGTGAGAGGCATCATAATACTTAGGGGGAAAAAACACTCAGGAATCAGAAAAGCTGGTTTCAAACATCACTGCTAATACATGTTAACTGTGTCACATTTAGCAAGTTGTTTAATCGAAAAAAAACTTTAGTACCAGGAGCCATGGTGGCAGAGATCAGACAGGAGTCTCTG